>AJFK01000418.1:0-56221 GCA_000467715.1 Hysterium pulicare CBS 123377
TTCGGGGGTAATAGAAAGGCTTACCGCAATACGAACTGGTTCAGGAGCCCTGCGGCTTTGTTTGCGAGTGGCATATGCAGTGTTCGGGAAGGCCGCTATGGTGCATGCGGAATACCCCGTTGCAAGAAGCAACAATTGAGTTCAAGCCAGCTGGATCCAGACTTCTGGATCTTGGGGTCGGAATAGGAAGAAGCAAAAGTTTGAGGGATTCGCGTACGAACCCAGATGCGGAGAATCACGCAAGCATTTCACCAAAAAGAAACGTTGAGGGAGGGGTTTTTGCTCAAGGCGTACAGTTCACAAAGCACAGTGCGTAGTCCGAAGAAATCCTCCGCTGGTTACATCCTCTCTCCACAGATCGGAACTCGCCCGATTGATCTGTGCGGTCGCGGGAGGGATTTTTCGTCTCTACAGCTGCAGCATCAGTACCGTACTCTGTTCGGGAGCCTATCTACCGCTTTCCTTTTCTCCGTCCATGAAAGGATTCCCGGTAGACAGGTTTCTTTGTTGCCGATGGGTCTAGAAACAACCACTGGAGGATCGTGACTTGTATGGCAGTACCAATCAGTAACAATGGGACATCAACCATCAGCTAGAAAGAGGCTTCGGTGTGGAGATAGTTCGTATGGTGTCTATTGAGACGCATTTCTGTGGAGAGCTTCTTGCCATGACTTGCATGTACCTCGTGGAGAGGCTACCTGCATCTTTGAAAGGCTTTCCTGCATGCATTGGATCATGTGGCTAGGTGCTATCTCGCCCATACTGTCATCACGAAGTTTTTCAAGTTTTTTGAGCGAATTGACGGGAGCTAGGTGGGTTAGTGCTGGTGCAGTGTCGTACATGGCGGGAACACCGGTATAGAGATTGATGAGCCTGGAGACCCGGAAGCGTCTTGATAGCAGTTTATGCAATGCCTCACAGAGTTGTGCAGAGACCCTGCGGATCACTGATAGGGAAGCGCTCTCCGGCGATGCACAGTGTATAAACAAATAGATGGCAGGTTGCTGTAGACCTGCAGCTATTTATGGGCGATGATATGGATTTTGGAGAGTGAAACGAGCCTTGCCATCATCGCCCCCTGCATAGCGTCGAGCCACTTGTGAATTTGCCCAATCCGCCGGAAGCGACCAATAGATTGCAGACATCTGGATCTGAAGGAAATGAGTTCGCTCATCAAGGAGCGTTCATTCCTTTGCAGCCTGCGTTTGACACATTAAACATCGAAACATTTATTTCCTCTGCTGCCAGCTCGCAAATTGCCAATCAAAGTCGCAAGATTGGAATTCGACTTTGGAGCTGGGAGAGCGTTACCTCTCCGCGCTCTGTGCCTCCGAGCTTGGCCAGCAACCACCCTGCATCGTCAGCTTCGGCGCTTGACCTGGAGAAGGCGAGACGTGAGGGGATTTGGCGGAGAGTGGCATAGATCTGAGATAGGGAAGGTCCGCGTTGCTTTCGGACTTGCATATCGCTTGCATGGCAGCAGGCATGGTTTGCGGTTACGAGGGATCTCTGCTCCGTCAGTGGACGGCCAACACAATGCCGGCCAGTCTCATCCCAGAGAGTTTGCCTTCTCGCTGCATGCCCGCCCAGGGCACAGGATAAGGATAAGGGATTGCGCAGCTGCCAGCGGTGGATTTGAGATGCGGACGGTAATGTTACCGTGGGAATGCAATACGGGGGAGGGACATCAGGTTGATTGGTTGCAGCCGTCAGGTACGAGATGATGAATGGCAACCCTGGAAGGCTTGGGGGGGCGCGAGCGTAAATGACGGTTCGAGACTCGAGATGTGATCGAAATTGACGTCCAGCACGGCGAAAATTACAGCGTGGTGATGGTATTGCCAGCCGTGTTCCCATGGTGGCCATGACACTGCAAATGTGGTCTGGTGCGGACGATGGTCTCCAAACAACATACCAAAAGTGAATGTCGCTAGCTGTTCCGGGCCCTCCCCTGTGCATGTGCCCTGGGCGATTCCGCTAGGTGCAGCCCAGGTTGAAGGGAGTCGCTTCACTCCTCTGCAACAAAAACGCCGCCGACTTTCAACACCACTCACTCCTCCACCGCCCACCGCATTCCGCCCACCTCCTCCTCCCCTCCATCCTCCTCCCTCTCGACAAGCCTCTGTTGGTTCCAATTGTCGTACTGGACAGCCTGCTAATTGCGCTGCCAGTCGATCGTGTGGAAACCCGTCCGCTCCTTTCCCCTGTCATTCCTTATTCTTTCGACCGTCCTGGGAGACCGGCCGAATTCATTACAACCACATAATGTGAGCGACCTCCACCCTCGATTCCAACCCAGACCCGAGTTTCTGTATGCGCTAGAGTTTGCGTGCTGACTCTGTTCCTCGCGCATAGTAATCCCGTCAGCACTTTGTACTCGTTGAAGCGCTTGTTTCGTCTGAATTCCGCTGTGCTCACGTTTGTAGCACCACCTGCACACACCCGTCCAACCAGGACATACTTACTGTTTCCCTAAGGGACGGTACCTGGAACGTAGCCCGAAATCTGAATCTACAGCCCACGCAGATCGCTGCGAGCCCGTTGGCGGTGCGGTCCATAATTTCGTCACGGCTTTCCCTCTGCACGTAGCTGCATTCATTGACAGTCACCTGCTTCAAGATGGCGGAAATAGCTGGCCCGCGCCAACACGTTACTCAAGCTCAATCTGCACCTGTGGGTGTGGGCTCACCGCTTTACCAGCGACGGGGACAATCAACCTCCGGTCCGATAGAGCTCATTCCGAATCCTGACTTCGTCTTTCCTCAACGAGGGCCCTCGTTACCTCCAGACTCTGACTTCACAACCAACACAAGACCAATGTCTCTTCAGGCTCTTCCTAACTCGAGGCGCGGTTCGAGTGGTGGTCTACGGCAGAAGTCTGTCAGTGCGTTGCCTGATTTCACTTTCAACCCATCTGCAGCAGCCATCCAACCTTCGGCGGAATCTGCATCGCCTCCACATACTCCCCCTGCTACTACGCCGACGACACCTTCAAGAAACATAGGACATCGCCGGGGTGGAAGTGAGTTTATTGGAGGAGACGGGCGAACTGGGGGTGTGAGCGTCTTGAGCTCGAGCCCGACTAAGGGTGAAGGTGTTCTACCTCCTCCTAACGCAACACTTCGTCCTGGTCCACCAGCAGGCCGACGTGGCCATGCTCACCGCCGTTCAGGTGCCATTTCCTCTCATGACGTCTCCTCAATCATGCGTCCAAATGATCCTAGCCTTCCACCAAGAGCAGGTAGTGCACCTGTAACCCCAATGGAAAACGAGATGAAGCCTTTCTTTGGACAACACACCGTCAACAAGTCCGTATCACAGCCCTCATTGCATCGACCATCCATGGATGATGATGGTCTGTTCCAGGATGAGACTACTTCTTCACGACGGCCACCGTCAAGGGCGCGAGTAGGCTTCTCCGACAGGGTCGAATACATTCGCCCCCTCTCGACAATCTCTTCCGAGACGGAGAGTTCAATGTCAACTATTCGCGGCCATTCCGTCAACAATAGCCTGTCATCCGTAATCAGCAATGGCGCATCGAGTCCACCGTCAGCTCGTATGGCGCGTCCCTCGCTCAACACAACCTTTGAAGACGAGAACAGACCAAGTACCGCTGGTGCAGTGTTGGATATGAAATTGAAGAATGCTAATTTCGGCGGAGACTTCTTCAGTCGCAAGAGGCCTATGTCAGCTGTCGCTCCCGGTTCGCCAGGCTCGCCAGGCTCCCTTGGCAGCCCCGTAATGTCACGTTTTCCAGCGAAACGACGAAGCTTCTTCCGTCTAGATAATGGACGCACTGGTTCGTTGGAATTGCCTGCCCTGCCCGCGAGCGCCTCCGACCCGTCATTGGCTGTACCACCGCTTGATTCCCCACTTCCATCTCCTGGTCAAGACTTATCCGAGGATGAAGTGATGGAGAGCTCTGAGAAGCCGAAGACAACATCACGGAAGCATACTCGAAAACCGCGGAAAGTCAAGTCCTGGGCGAACTCATTCATCTCACGGAAAGGACGCCATGCGAATAAGATAAAGACTCGCGCTCCGACTCCTCCACTGGAAAATTCTCTATCCACCGAGGACGATGAAATCGAAGATCTCGATTTCCAAGCTGATTTTGATGTGGATAATACAGTTACGATTGTCTCACCAACAGTTGATACCGTTCCGACCCGGAAAGTTGAGACCGACATTGCTTCATGGAAACCCAGGGAATTAAAACGTCAAAATTCGGATACCATGAGCCCAGTTATCGATTTGGATGCAGCTTTGGGCCCATTCAACACGCCTCATGGATCAAGTCCAAGGAGCAAGGTTCGCGGGTTTGCGGCCAGACGAGCGATGCACAGTGCCGGAGGCATTGTCCAGAACCATCGCCGGACGGAAAGTGCACCTGAATTGGCTCCATTCGAACTCCGGGCAACGGCCGTTGGAACGCCTTCCACTATGGCTGATGTCTTTGAAGAGGAGGAAGAAGAGGACTCCGATGCGGCTGCCAAGAAGGCGCCAGCAGTTGCAAACGCTCCCGATGAGATGGAAGAAGATAGCGAGGAGCCTAGCATTGGCATTCAAGTGGTCGATACGGACGACGTCCACAACGGATCGTCCATCAATTGGAACTTTGATGACGGTCTCAGAATCAAACACCACAGCACAACACGTCGGCAAGCTTCCACTGAAGAGCTACCTCCTCTTGAAGTCCCAGCCTCCTTCGAAGCCGCTCCTATTCCACTAAGCAGGAATGGTTCTAAGCAGTCACTCGATGTCAGCCCAGTAGAGGTCGTCGAGGACTTCGAAGAACCGCGTACATCATCCTTAACTCGGTCTTCCGATTCCACGATCACTCCTACAATGCCTCCGGATGAAGCAAAGGAGCCTCAACAACTGATGAACCTGTCACTTCCTCTTGCGCAACACAGTCTTATGACTCCCGACACGTTTACGACTTCTTCCTTTTCGTCGCCTGACTTCCGATCTAGCCAGCAGTCCTTCGACACCACACGACTAGGCACCGCAGCGTCGTCTGTGACAGACTATCGTGCGATGCCCTCGCCGCACTTCGGTGAACCTGGACCGGAACTTCGCGTGTCTGTTGATGATGTCCCATCCCTGACTAGCAGCAGGTCCACGATGACTAGTGCTATGCAGAACACGTACGCCATGCCGAGTCCTCGAAGGGAAGGTGATCGATCTGCTTCTCTCTGCTCTATTCCTACCGAGAACGACCAACATCGCCGCAAGCGGGCCAGCATAGCAAGCTTATCGCGACTCATCCATGGTTCTTCTTATGGCGAGAAAAGCAAACTGAACATTGAACAGCGACCTCAATCGGAATGTCTCGAGCCTGCAACAAAGGACTCAAAGGGAAAGAAGCACAAGCGATTGAGTAAACTGATGCAGTTCTGGAAGCCAAAAGACTCCTCGAAAGTTTGAGCTCAATCATCCTACTTCACCCTCCTGACATCTGTCTAATAACCCCCCCTATACAAAATTTCTCGGACTCAGAGTTGGCTTTATGCTGGCTCGATGTTGATGGCATGACATGATGGATATTTTCTTTGGGCTCACCAGCCCCGCATGATGGCGTTATAGCGAGGCTACGAATCTTTTGTAATGGTGCACGGTTTCACAGCATACCATGTGAAACCGTGCGAAATTATGGGTATAAATCCTTCCTCTCATTTGAACAAACTTTCTTTCTGCATCGACGACCGCCAAAGCTTCCAGGCTTGTTTGTGCGGGTAGGGTATTTAGGTCTTGGGAGGAGCAATCTGGGGAATACCTGAAGCACATGGCGGACCACATCTACCTTTTCTTTTTCTTGTTGCTGTTTTCCGACGTATCACGGCATCATCTGTTCTTTATGTGAAAAGGACAAATCACATGTATGCCCTCTTTGGCGCTACCCCGGCGCAGACACAGCTACGGCTTCTACAACCAAAATTCTGTTTTCTTTCTCTTCTCAACATATACTGGCGGTTGTCAATCTCATTAGAGAGATACCACTTTTTAGTTGCATGGTTGGGCATTTGCATCACAGTTGTCTTCTGTGGGTGGCTATCCTGGCATATTTTGTCGTTGGAGGAGGCTTTGTGAGACGGAGCTTTGGGCTACATATCAATGCAATGCCATAACCCCCTTCAAGACCCTTCCAATGCGTGAGACCAAATTAGTAACACGAGTAATCGTCAGCACGGCCGGGTTCTTATACATGGATTCCTTCCGTAGTAAGTCTTGTACGACAAGCATCGGTTATTGCTCTGACCCTGATCGAGTTTGTGACAGGAGATGTTGCGACGTGACTTGGCGTAGGAGTGAAAGAGACGACTAAACTTGTCTCTTATATGAAAGGTCGCAACATGAAACATGAATCGCACTCGATCTCAGGCCATCATACTGAATGATTGCCTTGGCTGCCTCTGTGATCAACACTTTTCGTGATAGCTGATTAAGACTGATAAATTCCCTGATTAGGTAAAGTGGAACTTGGGTTCTCACAACACTTGGCATCAACACCTAAGCTCCAACTCACATTCCCCAAGCTACAAATCACGCACCCCAGACACAATGGCGGACCAAGAGGACAAAGAAAAGGCGGAGAAGGTCGCGGCAGCTAAGAAGAGGGTAGGTTTCCCCCCATCCAAATCTCAGTAGAGCTCCACAAACGAATGCTCCCCCTTCCTTCAACTTAGCCCAAGAGCTTCGCTCCGGGCTTACACCGTGAAATCTGACGAGATTTTTGATTTCCCGTTGATTTTAATTCTGCAAACATCTAGTATGAACAACTCAAGAAACAAAAAGCCAAAAAGACGGGCGGCGCCTCCTCCAAAAAGAAAGAGGACGCCAAACCAGAAGCCGAAGCGTCCACCTCTGTAGAAAAGCCAGAGAAAGAAAAGCCTGACGAGGTTTCTACCGACCCAGCTGCCGATTCCACCGAACACCCCGCAGACCCAGAAGCAGACGATGAAGTTCCAGAACCCACATCCACCAAATCCTCAGGTCATGGCAGAAAGCCCTCTGTCGCTGTCGAATCGCGCATCCGCTCAGCTTCCTTCCGTACACCTCAGTCAGCTGGTGCCGGGCCTACCTCTCCGATATCCGGAATGCCGTTGAGTCCTGGACTGGGCGGCGATGCGGTGGGTGATATTTACAGGAAGCAGGCGCAGAGGATTGAGGAGCTGGAGAAAGAGAACAAACGGTTGGCGAGTGAAGCAGGTGATGCGGAGAAGAGGTGGAAGAAGACAGAGGAGGATTTGGAGGAATTGAGGGAAGGGAGTGGAGATGTTGCTGAGTTGAAGGGGAAGGCGGATTTAGCTGTAAAGAGGGGCGAGGAGGTTGAGAAGCTGGTAAGATGCTGTTCTCCTATTCCACTCCGTCCCTGATGTCTGATTTCCGTTTACATGGAAGAATCCACCAGTATCTGTGCTAATGAGTGTGCTTTACTATCCAGAAAACCGAAGTAACCAGTCTCCAACGCCAACTCTCCCATGCCCAAACCGCCTCCACAAAATCCAATCGCCGTATATCTACCTCTAGCCCCGATCTAACAGCTCAATTACAATCCAAGTCCACCACCATCGAATCCCTCGAACTCGAGGTCTCAAATCTGCATGCCCAACTCACCTCCTCAACCACCAAAACCGCATCCCTCGAATCCCAAATTTCCTCCCTAGAATCAGCGCTACAAAAAGCAGAACAAGAAGCAAACTCGTCGCGCACAGAACTCTCGGATCTGAAATCGAACCTCGAAAAAGCAAGCGAGCGCGCTCAAAAAGAAGGTTCGGAACGCAGCGATGCCGAAACCAAGATCGCACAACTGGACGCGGAAGTGAGCGCCGCCAACCGCAGGGCAAATGATGCGGCCGAGAGAGCGGGATTGTTGGAGAAGAAAGTCGAAACCCTGACAACGTTGCACCGGGAGTCCGACGCCCGGAACCAGGTCCGACAGCGCGAGCAACAGAAAACCGAGCGCGAAGCAGCAGAACTCAGAACACGGGTCACGGGTCTCAGCAACGAGAACGCGCGTCTGCGAGAAGCCGAACAACGGCGCCGGAAAGCCGAAGTCTCGGGTGATGATGCGGTGCTAGAGCTCGTGGACGAAGAGCGAGAGCGGTTGGAGAGTCGAGTGCGAGAACTGGAAGAGGAGGTCTTCGAGCTGAGGAGAGGTGTTTGGAGGGATAGAAGGAGGGAGATGCAACCGCCCATCGACGATACCTCCAATGGCTTCGACGAAGTCGATTTATCCGGAGGAGGCCACTATCCCTCTACCTCCCGCTCACCACCTCGCGGCGCCCTCCCGCGTGGTTCCTCTTCCCTCCAAGACGTCATCAATTCGGGCATCTCTGCTTTCACGGGACAGCAGCACCTTCCCCGCCGTACCTCGAATTCCACATCGAATAGACCGCAGCATATACAACAGGCGCGCAAGCAGAGTTTGGCTAGTCTGGGTAGTTTGGATGATTTCGAGTTCGATGAGGATGCGTTTAGGAAGGCGCAGGAGGAGGAAATGAGGAAGAGGATTGAGAAGGTTAGGGAGGTTAAGAGGGGTCTTAAGGATTGGGCGGGTTGGAGGGGCGATTGGGTGGATGTTAGAGTGGGTATGGGGGGTGTTTTTGAGGTGTAAGAGTGGGAAAATGTTGAAGAATGCTGATGAGCGTGGATTTTGTGCGGTGCTTCGTTTGGGAGATGGGGATGGCTTTTTGCTAGGTTAGTGGGATTTCTAGGGAGGGAGGCATGATTGATGTGATAGGGATGCTTCTGAAATAAGATTCAGGGAATTCACCTAGAATTCTACTCTTTCGTGTGCTCATTCTCTTCTCGTCTCTTTCTCGATCTGTCATCACTGGCTATCTATATGCTATGACGAAAAACCTACTTGAGCCACATATGCTCGTCGGGCTTGATCGATGCGTTTCGATATGGGAGGGGGGCAGTCAAGTATTAAGTAAGATTACCGAATACGGTCTTATAACGAAAAAAAGGCAACAAAATCATCAATTCAGATATCAAACACAAGACAAGCCGCCTCCTTCAGATCATCATCAGTACTGAAAATCATATTTCATTATACATACACGAATTTGCCCGTACAGACAATTCCTATCTTGGATATCTATCCAAAACCCATCTCAGCCTCCAGGGCCAATCCCTTCCTTTCTTCTTTCTCTCCTACCAACCCCCTCGACGTCCTACGCATACACACACATTCTACACTTCTCTCACACCTTACTTTCCCCTCGGTCCCTTTAATTCGGCATTCTACACCCCAAACACTCCAACCCACTCCCACCACCACATCCCGTGAAAACAAGCCTCTCACCACAAGCCCAACAATCACCGAAATCCGGGCTCGCATCGGAATCGAGGAAATTGGGATCTGTGTCTAGTGTTGGGAGCCCGGGGCGGTGAGGCGGTGGTCTGGTGGGGAAGGGATGGCGGGTGGATGGAGGGGGATGTCGGCGAGGGGGCATTGCTGCGGACAGGAGGTTTGGAGCTTTTTTGCTATTTAGAGGGTTGTTGGTTGTGGTTGGACTTAGGAGGTTGAGCTTGGAGTAAGTGATGATGGTGGAGTGTGGTATTGTAAGAAGCGGAGGATGATGGTGTGGGGGTTCTTTAGAGGAAGGATGTAGAGTTTTGTACACTGCCTGAGGTACTATTGGTGAATGCTAAGTGCTGGACCTGTGGACAGACCGTGCATGGTGCCAGCGGGGATTTTGTTTTTCCAAAATGCTAGCTTCATGGTTCGGGATTTTCAGTAGGAGTCCATGTGGTAGGTATCAGTTTATTTAAGTGGCCGTAGGCACCAGGAAAGTGAAAGTGAGGTTATATCGTTTCTCCGCGAATATCGATACATGATGACTGTGAAATTGAAATTAGAAAAGTAGAGGAAGTATAACAGGTCGGTGAATGAAGGTCATTGAAGATGTATTGCAATTGGAAGTGGTGTTAAGGAGTTCGGGGGAGAATTCGAAATGCTACGCGAGACGCGAAACTGGACGTGTGGTGTCGATGAAGCCTGCATTTTGAATCCGAAGTCAGTAGTAACTCTGTCGACGGCGTATATAACGTCAAAGAAGTGGTTCGTTCGATTGACAGTTGTCTAGTATTAACAGGTCGCAACCGCTGTAAGAGCCTCAAAGCAGAAGAAAGAGCTTGCGCGGATCTGAAGTAGCTTCTTGAGGATGTCCGTAAAAAGAAAGCCTGACACGGAATACCATCCACACAGGGCGATATGGATGTTAGACAGCAAGGCCACATTCATTTGTTGCGGATTCCCATAGCCACGATAGCCAAATTCAGCCTTGAATTACGCAGGACCGTTTCAAACGTAGATCCCTGGGAAGTAAAATACGATCTTCGCTGTCCGGTTCTGTAGAAATATGGGTGGCCTAAAGGCTGGGAGGAAGTCAGAGTTGATAATGTCACAATTATATGGTGTCGGCATGTTGCTGGTTGGAGGCGGTCAATAAATTTAGGGTTTCAAACGTCCCGATACTCGGGTAGATGAAGCAAAAACAAAAAATCCCTTGATATCATTGTAACGTCAATAATATCGTATAATCCGGTGGCGGGCTGATCCTTGCTTTAGACTTTGCAGGATGAAAGCAGGTAAGCAATGATTAGTCACTGTTTCAATGAGATTGAAGTCCGATACTCCAGTAGGTAGATAACGTATTAGCGATTCAGTTCGATGCGTTGAACATATGATTTACAAAATTTTGTGATAAACCAGCCAATCAATTCAGATTTATATCAAGAGGCATGGTTTCGGACAGAACCCGAGCAAATGAGAAATGACATTTTGAAATAGAAGAAATGATCCACCAAAGAAGGGTTAGATCGGCATCCTTGCCTCGTGTATGAATTAGACAATCCAAGGCAACGGAGGTGATTCGAATCATGACTGTTTGGCTGATGTCAGGAGAGGCTTAGGAGAAGGTCATCTGCACTCCAGAAAAATCAAGTAGGGTTTTGGCGTCGGCATTCCATCGGCATGTTGTTATACCGAGAAAGCCGGTACGGAACATGAAATGGATGCAATAGGAAGCTGCGAAGCTGGGCGGGTTGCCTTGTTGGAGAAGGCTCGGACTTGTGTTTGAGGCCGATAGAAATGAAAGGATGACGCGGTAGAGACGTACAAATTGATTTCTTGAAGATTGATTCTGGTCGAACAACCTGAGGCAATGGATGGCAATAGGTGAAGTTGCCAAGGCGCCAAGTCCAATCAGGACAAGCGCGTTAAGGACTTTGGCTGAATCCCCGGAAGCAGAGCAATGTGAGAATAAATCGCTCGCTGTGTTCAGGCCAGTATTGCTGTCGGGTGCTCCTACGATTGCACAGCATATGCACCAGAGCGCTGGGACGAAGCTGTGAGTCTGGCCCATTGCAAACCTAGGAGAAGTCGGTTGCGGAGACATCCGTTCACATAGGACGATATCGTGAAGAAGTCTGAATAGCGTGGCTGACTGCATAGTGGGATTCGACCAGTGTTTCGAAGTATCAAGGGAACTCTTGCTTTGTCTCTTGAGCCTGTGGGTGCCGTAGGGATTTGTGATGCCTAGGCACTCTGGAATGGTGAAGCCTTTGCTGACGGCGACGCGGCACGACGATGCCAACATGTTGGATCCCTTCTATATGTCTATATTCTATGATACGATCGAGTCCGAGCTGTTTGAATCTTGGATTAAAGCACATGGCGGGCTTGATAGGCCGTGAAGGAGATGAAGGAGCGAGCATGGTAATATCCAGCAATCAAGTGAGCGCCAGGCCAAGTGGGATGGAAAAGCGGCCGGAAACGGAAAAGCGCGGGAACTTGGAGGGGCAATATTCACGTCGCTGGCGCAGAGGGTGTTCGCGCCACAGCAGCAGACGCCCGTCTTGTTTGCATTGTTTCGTCCCGACCTGCTGGCGGGCAGACGGGAGTGGTTCAGGTTGGGCTCGCTTTCATTCGTTCACGATTGCTGGACCACGCATCTGCCGCTGCGTGTTCAATCGCTTCCGCAGTCCTGACACCAGCAAATGGCCCCGTGGTTGCCTGTTAAGCTCGAGTTCTCTAGCTTTGCAGCAAGTAACATCATTGAGCGGCGTCCATCGTGCCGGCAGTTACGGCAGAAAGTCTGAGCTGCAACCCTACTGTTTAGGGTTCCAGTTCAATCACACTTGAAGCTTTGCGAGGCAAAGAGGCGAACTCTGGCTGTGACGTTGTGTAGTGGCGATAGGTGATCTCCTGCGCTGCATGAACAAGACAAGCTCATAGCAGATCTTTTCGCATTCATGTATGAGAGGACCGGCAGCCTGGAAGCCATCTACGTCAATCGCACGACTGTCGAAAAGCACATGGCTCTCGACCACAGCCTTACAGGGAGCTAGATGAGATATGGCTCAGACTGTGTGTCCTGGAGCCTCATACCTATCGCCCAAACTCATTTGCAACAATAGGGAGCACGGAGTAATTCGCTCGTAGATCCGCCCAAACACTGTGCCAAACAATGTTAGTGGAAGGGTTACCCCATGGAACTCCTTCGATTGTTATTTCTAAAGCATGCTGATCTCCCAGAGACCCAATATTCCAATTATAATTGTACCATCCAGAATAGTCGGTTGGCTCTGGGCACGGCACTGATCATCCAAAACGCCACGTCCGTGCAAAATTTTCCGCGCCGTGGACTGATGTTTGCGTAATTGCGTACTCTGAAGAATGGCTGTACAATAATTAAGAAATTCGGCAAGATGAAAATGGGCCCTCTCAAGCTGAAGCGAGAGTTGCCGTTGGTACGCCTACTACCCACGTACGAGGCCTGTCTGTAGAACTCTGGTCTGTCGTCATAGCAGCTGCTCAAGCTGTGGTAGCGAGCGATATTACTGTGAACAAGAAAACGTGCCCCATGGAGACGGCAGCTAAATGTCAGGGGCTGTCGACGCGGAGTCAGGAGGGTCATGTGCAGTACTATCTGGCTAGAGAGCTTATTGCCGTTCTAGCGACTGTGGACCTTCGGTGGGTACCAGGAATGAAATATATGCACAGGGCGGTCTTACAGGTCAAGCTTTGTGGTTTAGTCCGAGTAGTCTCAGGTGTCGTGTTAGACCGTGTCCTTGGCCGCACTTCGTTTCTCATTATGACAAATCATTCGCATCGCAACTACCAGGTCGCTGCAGCGCTTTGAAAGGGTTTCCACAGCTCGAAGGGTCCTCGTCCTCAACAGACACGGAAAGACGACCAGCAATTGATGCTTGGGACTGGCGCAACACACAAGGGCTCCAGCGGTTCGTTCCAAATCGAGGGGCTGAGCCGGCCGAGGTGGGCTGTAAGCGACACGAATCGTAGCGCGGGCAGGGGTGGTGCTGCATGCTGCACGGAATCCATGCTGACGCCGCTCGATTCACCAGAGCGCATGACCATCCCCAGATTTTGGCCCGGAACAGGCTAGCCGGCCAGGGCACTCGAGCCATCCTGCGGCGTGCGTTCATCTGTCGCGAAATGGCACTGGGAGCAGAGGCCAGCCATCCATGACCCCTGCCGTCTGCCAGCTGTTCCGATGCATAGCTCGTGTCCCTCATGTTTGTTCATCACTATGCTTTTGTTCTACCCCAGATTTTCATCAAGTGCTCGGCATCCGTTTCTGCTGGCGCGCAAGATCATCGCAGCTGTCCTTGTGCTGTCTGTTCTTTAGCTTCTTCGTCGAGCTTCACGATGGCTTCCCCGGGGTAGTCGTCGGCTGTCAATAATGTGGCTGGTCCCGTCGTTTGGCGCCAGTTTATGATGGAGACATGGAAGCTCCGTATGCAGAAGACCCATCTCGCTCACCTCTCACAGCACCAACCTCTGATTCCATGACCAGGGCCTGGGGGGGCCATGAAACTCGATCTCGGAAGCCAAAGCAGCGTCCGCCCCGTCCCATTATCCGAGCTCATCGTAAACTCTTTCATATTGCAAACCCCTACCCTCATGGCATGTTCAGGGACATTGCCATTTTGCTAGTCAGTGTTAATTACTCTTCACCAATTGGGAGAGTCTCCATCTAGCCAGACCCGGAGGACTAATGACGGCCATACTCTTTGTGATGCACGCGAAGGGGGGGCTCGATAGTAGGGGTGGTACGGGCTGATGTTGCTGGGAGAATAGAATACTAGAGAAACGAACGTAGTAAGCCGATATTGAGAGAAATAAAACTCCGCCGCCGAGTTGTTCTGCCGGTCTACTGATCGGGAACCACAAGCGGATCCCAGTGGTGCCGGGATTCCCAGGGGCCCTGTCCAGTGTGCATGCAAGTCTTCGAGGATCGGGATCAACGGTTGGTGATGGGCATCGTCACAGCTCTTGGTAGAGAATCTTTGCCTTCCCAAGCCTCCCTGCAGAAGGCATCGTTCTGCAGGGAGATGTTATGTTACATGCTCGGCAAGACTTCGGCCAGCAAAGACAGCCACGATTGTCGAGAGGGTCCTGTCTGCAGATTTGAGCCAGGACATTTCCGAAGACTAATCCCTGTGGTTCATGCTGCAGCAGAGCGACCGGCCTGAAAGTAACGGGCTGTGGTCCGTAAACGCGTAAATAACGGTTTTGTACCCGGAGATATGGCCAGTCCGAAAGCTCTTGATCCTGCATGCCGCAAGAGGCGTCCAGAGGCGTCAAGAATGGCCCTTGCCCATGCTATGCCGTCAAGAGCAAGACGTTGGAGCGCTGTGTCATGCAACTATCGAAGAGACCTGGTTCGACGGATTACGAGTCCCGTCGCTGGGGAATCTGCTTACAACGGCCTTCGTCGCCCGATTGATTGAAGGCCTTCTACCAGGTGCTGCCCTCGATTCGTCATTGCTCGCAGCTCTCTGCGACCCTTTTTTCCTTTTGACATCGTTCCTCCGCCGTTGAGAAGCATCTACGTTGATCGCTGGTCTGAGCTCGAGCGCCGTTCTCCCCAGCTTTTTGCTTCTCCAGCAGTGGCGGCCTGGGGCTCGTGCGAGCCAATCCGCGTGAGGTGGTGGGAGCTTTGCCATTGCTGTCCGCCGACGCTGTGCCCTCACCATTTCTGCCCTGACTGCCCCAGCGAATTGCCCGAGGAATTCGCCGGCGCCCAACGGCTGTAGCATTGGTGACAATCGTTGCAGAGAGCGAGGCTGGGAGAAGTGTTGATCTCTCTTGCGTCCTTCCTTCTACCTTCTCAGCCCTCATCACCGCCCCGCCTAAACTGGTCGTTGTACGGCCTCGTCCGAACCCTTCGACTTCCAACACCGGTTGGGACCCGTCGGCCATCCGACTACGCGGCTCGAGTAGTGGACCGGCTTCTCTAGCAGAGTTTAAGCGCAATCTCAATTGCATTTGCCGGCCAGACAACCTGGAAGCCAGCCACCTTGAACTTCCTGACTCCAGTCAGCTTCTTCTTGCGACCCTTCCTCGCAGTCCAACTCGTGCAGATCCGCCCTTCGTTCTCCAGCACGCACTTCACTCTTTATAGCACTCCCCGACTCCATTGGCTGCAAGTCTCTGTTCTTTAAGTTGTGGTTGGTCGCCGGTGTTCGGAGGCTGTTTGCACCTCGGACTGTGAGCAACACCGCGAAACTTTCCGTCCATTGCGAAGGCGTCTGGAAGGTGCAAACCCTACTCTCTCTGTAATAATCGAAAGCCTCACTGACGTATTCTTCTTGGTCACGTTTAGCATTCCTTGTCTCTCGCAATCCTTTGTTCACGGCTTGACAGTCTCGGATCACCCTCGGAGAGCGTTGGTACAGCCAGCCAGTCCCAGCACTACGGATACCCCGGGTTGAGGAGTAGGAATTGAGTTCGTGAAGTTTAATTTCAGAAACCGCAGCCTTCTTCCTCTGCGTACCCTCGCCGACAGTCGGCGGTGTTGCTTCGGAGTGCTACCTACGACTGTGGTAGCATCAGCAAAGACTATGCCTGCCGGAGTCGAAACCTCGCATAGTTCCAAGAACACAATGGGTGCTTCAAGCAACTCTACCAGCAGTAATGCCAGTGGGGCAAGCAGTAGCAATGGTGAGCTTGAGAGAACCTGCTACATCAACCCGCACTAATTGTGGCCGTCACGTACAGCATCAGTCCAAACCACAAAGCCGGACGGTCCTCAGAACACCACCGCAAACTTTCCACCGCCAAAGACTGATAAACCTAGACCGCATGTCTGTGGTACGTGCAGCCGATCGTTTGCGAGGCTTGAACATCTGAAACGCCATGAGAGGTCACACACCAAAGAAAAGCCTTTTGAGTGTCCACAATGTACGAGATGCTTTGCGCGGCGAGACCTGTTGCTGAGGCACCAGCAAAAACTTCATCAGCAGGGTGCTGCTTCTACGAGACCGCGCAATGGTCGTCGCGAAAGCACGACTGGTTTATCTGCGAGCGGTACTGGTAGGGTCAGAAAGAATTCCGTAGCAAGTAGCATGACAGGTGGCTCAGGCGGGGCCGGCACAGCCAGTATGAGGCCGCGCGCAAACACCATCAGTCATATCGATCCTGGTGCCCTCAATACTTTACTCGCGCAACACAGTGCATCTGTAGGCAGAGGAGGTGGAGGGCATCCTGGCCATAGTCATCATGCCAGCTTATCCGGTCTCCCAGGGGTTGGCGGCTTCGATTACAGAGGGATGTCAACATCCATGGGAAGTCATGGCCATCCGAATGGACTGCCGAAGCTAGATACTCATCTTGGATTTGGCCTTGGAGGCGGCCTGCGCACTGCTCCGATTCAAGGATTTGGAAGTGATGACTTCGAATTGGACAAGTTCTTTGGAACTTCTGGTTCCACAATCAACCCGAATCAATTGCATCACTTCAACGGGTCTCTGGGAACTCCTGTTTCGCCGTTCAATCCGTTTGGAAACCCTTTTCCTGGGGCTCCCATCGATGAAGACGATTTCGGCTGGAGCACTAGTTTAGACAACTCCATGATGTTTTCTGGAGGCAACGAAAATGCCCTCGACGGCTCGTCGCCGTCCGCCATCAGCACAGCTAGTCAAAGCGGATTCAGTGAAGTAATGTTAGATGGCTCTGGCCAGCAGACTTCAGCAGCAATGTGGCACAACCCCTTGGTCACTCACTCTGGAGCTAACGTCACTCCTTACTCCCTCGACGCTATGGCTCCTGTATTCCCGGAATTGATGATGAACACAAAGGAAATGCAGGATCAGACGGGATCAGCTGACTTCTTCATTTCCACTCCACCGCCAATGTCTGCTATGAGTCCAACGGTGGGCATACCAGGTATGCCGAACCAATATTTCCATCCACCTATGGCATTTAACTCCGATACTACCAGTATTTCATCCTCTTCAATCAACGGAAGCGCCCGGCATAGTTCAGTCACCTCTGTCTCAACGGATACAATAACGGATGCGACAAGGCAAGCTCTTATTATGAACTTGTCTCAAGCAATGGGTTATGGTCATAGCCCAAGGAAATATTCGCAGCCGCAGATTAGTTCGCCATTGTCCACCACGAGCACCGGAAAACCTCAAAACCAAATTGCGTCGCTTCCAAACACAGTGGACCTGCAGCGCTATGTAAACGCTTACATCCAGTACTTCCATCCGCATCTCCCATTTCTCCATATCCCAACACTATCCTTTGATACGCCAGCCTATACATATCACATGCGCACAACCGGAAGCTACAATCACGACGGAATGGTAGGAGGAGGTGGTTGCCTAATTTTGGCGATGGCAGCGATCGGCGCGCTCTACGAGTTCGACCATGCTATTGCAAAGGAGCTCTTCGAAGCTGCGAAGAAAATGATCCTCTACTACCTAGATGAACGACGTCGAGCAGGTCTCTCAGCTGCCGTCAACGGTCCTAATGCTGCCAATGACTGCATTAACAAGCCTCCTCTTTGGCTCGTCCAAGCGATGATGCTCAATCTTATCTTCGGACATAATTGTGGGGACAAGCAAGCTGCTGAAGTTGCAAGTACACACTGTGCGGCTCTCGTTAGCCTCGCCAAAGCTGCCGGCCTGGACCGACGTACATCTGACGGTTCAAATAAGGACACATTTTCTCCCGCATCAAATACCATTGATGGAGACGTAGAAATGGGCGATGATGGGTTACCCTCCGATAACTTTCAAAAATCTTCTCAATCAGACGAGCATTCTCAATGGATGCAGTGGAAAAGAGTGGAAGAACGCAAACGCACATATTTAGCCGTCTTCTCTATGTCTAGCTTGCTCGTCTCTGCTTATGCGCACGCGCCTAGAATCCTGAACTCCGAAATTCGACTGGATCTGCCTTGTGAGGAAGACTTGTGGTCTGCAGACAGTGCCCAAGCATGGGTCCTGATGGGAGGCCCTATGATTGCGCAGTCAAAAGGTTTGTCATTCAACACGGCAATGACCTATCTACTGGAAGCGAGTGTGCGACAACAATCGAACGCACGGGTTTCCAGTTCATACAACCAGCCTTTTGGCGCTGCTCCCATCGTCGACGAACCTGCCGAGAGTGAAATTCGACCAAGCACGTTTGGCTGCTACGTATTGATCAATGCTCTTCACGTGTATATCTGGGAGACCAGACAAAGGCATACCGGACGGTTATGGAAGACGCAAGAAACAGAGGCAATGCATGCGCAAGTTGAACCAGCATTAAAAGCATGGCAAGCTGCATGGAGAGCAAATCCGAATCACAGCATCGAGCGACCAAGCCCATTTGGGCCATTATCGGCAGACAGTATCCCACTACTAGACCTAGCTTATGTACGGCTCTTCGTAAATCTCGGACGATCAAAAGAACTTTTGTGGCAACGGGACTTCGATGGCATGGCGACAGAGCTTGCAAAGGGGGTCGAGATCGTTGCGCACGCCGATGGGTCTCCCGATGGGTCAGCTGACCCCGCACAATCGAAGAGCTCGACTACGTCCGGAGCTTCTCCTGGAGCAGTCACGTCTCCTCAGGACATAGATGCTATCGGGGAGCCAAGTCCGGGCCACACCGCTAGCAGTCCCCAGCCCAACCAGTCCTCAAAACGGGAGCGGCATCTCCGCAAGGCAGCCTTCTATGCGGCGGACTCTCTCTCAATGGCTGATAAGCTAGGTGCAACGTATGCGGAGTTCACGGGAAGGGAATTGCCAAATTCATCGGCGATGTGCACCTTCGACTGCGCGCAGATCCTTGCCGAGTGGGTAGCTACAGTCCAGGATCGTGTCGGCCGATATCTTGGCGTTCTTGGAAAAGACGACATTGACTACACTGCTGTGCCAGCTATCATGCTTCTTGAAGAGGAAGACATTAAGTTGCTACAAAAGATCGCGGGTATCTTGAACCATGCCGATATGAAACTGGCCTACGATATCACTGCGATGGGCTCCTCAGCTACAATTCCATTACTGGGAGGGCTTTCAAGCCTTGGCCCTTGCGGATACGGCACAAAGCTATTATTGGTAACAGCGTACATGCTTGAGAAAGCTGCCGTATGGCCTGGTAAGTTTTGGATATCTGCGACCTTATGATTGTACTAACCATCACCAGTTACTCATGTCATGGCACGTGCCCTAGAAGCTCATGCTGCTCACATAAACCAACGCGCCGAATCTTCTGCGGTTATGTCGTAAATATTGTTTATACTAAAACTCTCTTACATTTTGTGGATGTCTTTACGTTATTCTCGGAACGGTTGATACCCCTTCTTGGTTCATTTGACGATTCGGTACGTTTACGACGATCACGACGATCACGACGAACTTCCGGTACCCGAAGACGAATCGATGAAGCATACGACAGGATGAAGCTTTAGATAGGCGAACCTTTTTCCCATCTTTCCCGCGCCTTCACCATGACACTTCGACCTATCCGTCCCACCTTCAAAAAATCCTTGATTGTTCGGTCCTTTTTTTCTGTATATGCTTTGCCTTCTTTGCCGATCTTGCTACGTTTACTACGAAAAGAGTGTACTTGGGCATCGGTTTAGTACATAACTTTCGAACAAGGAGCCGCGGAATCCAAACGCTTCACCACCATCGAAGGTCCGATAACATTTTATAACGATGGAGAGCCCTTGTTATTCTTACCTACTTCTCATTGCTTGTAATATCGTGGATGAGGGAGTTCTTGATCTTATCCGGTTGGTATGCATTTTTCGCGATTTGTGGCTAGGCACCTCGTACCGGATTCAACGGTTTTTGGTCCAGGAAATTACTTTGGGGATTTGCTTTTTGTTCAATCTCATGGTGCTTTTTTTTCCGGCGAAAAACGGCACCGGCTGGGGGACTCTGATATATTTGTCTTGTCCCTACTGTTGATGAAAATTCGGACTTTTGCTTTTGCCACACAAAATGGCGTGTGGATGTTCTGATTCGGGAATTTCGGTATGGTTTGATCTTCTCATGTTGATGTTCATTGTTGATGACTACTGGTTTCTACGATATTATCCAGGGATAGGGATAGGGGTGGAGACTGGATGGGGGTGGTTGGGAGCCCGTCTGAAAAGTGATTGGGAGGATGGATAACTCCCGTTTGCAGAATTCATGAGAATTGCGCTTATACATCAAGGGCATGTTGTGACTCTTTCTCGGTGATGTATGATATCGAAGCTTAGAACTGACTGAATATGATGGTTTCCTTGGAGAACCGTAGGACAGGAAGGATCCTCCAAGCGGCCAACACCACTCTCCCCAACCCTAAGTAAGGAATCGTGATTTAGGTTCGGGCAGCGGCAGAAATGGCTTCCAATAATGAACATTCACCTTATTGGATCCCTATTGCGACTATCTACCTTTCAGAGTGGGTATTTTTGAAACCAATAGTTCCGGAATTCCTATCACTCTTTATCGACTATCTTGGAAGACCAGCATACAATGGTGCCACAAAGCGGCGGCATATGTAAATATCGACAGGGGTACGTGGGCTTGGAGTTTGTAGCTCGTATCGTCCCGTCCCGTCTTGCTTTTCTTTTGTACTGCACATACGACTCGCAGTTTACCTTACCTACTGCTATATTAAGCTAGGTGAATTCGTCCTTTACCAAATCTAATCATTTCTATGCAACAAGAATGACTACCTATTGTAGAAACTCATTCGAAATTAACTTTATTGAAGGACAAAATCGGGTCCCGTCCTGCATGTGCGTCCTGAGGCTATTCCAGATGTGACACGGGCGTGCAGTCTGCAACAAGCGGGGGATTCGATGATTCTTGCTTCTACATCTTCGCTTATGCTTGTATACAGTATGTATGTAGGTATGTAGGTATGTCAGGCATCCGTGCCCCTCCCCGGAGGGAAGTCCGATATGCAGTCAGCACAGCTCGCTATCGCTTTCACTAGGAGATACCGAGGTTTTGGGGTGGGTTGGGTTATTAGAGTTTATGGGATTGGGGGCGATTGGTTGTTTTGGGGTTTGGATGATGGTAGGAAAGGGAGGGTGTGGTTGGAGGGGAGGTTGCGGGAAAGAGTTTGGAGGGGTGAGGAGATGGGTCGGTCGGTGGGTAAAGTAATTAGTTTTAAATTTTGTATAGAGAGAAGTATTTATGCTTTAAGTTTGGATATGTTCGTTAGAGAACTATTTTGGGGTAAGCTGAAGCTGTTAAAGCCACTTAAATGGAAGCTAGTTGGTAGTAGGTAGGAAAAGAGGTTAAATATTCCTCTACCTGTAGACGATTATTTCTTTTTCAATATTGTCCTCTCTCTTATTCCTATCTTACTTATAATCTTCAAGTTTATTCTTCATTAGCAATTAATCTCCCAATCACTCACACTCAGAATGGAGCACGATAACTCAAATGCGAGCAAAAGGTTCTTGGCATATTTATTCCTTTTCACGTCTGGCTAGATTACTCGCGACGTGAAGTTTCATACCACTAAATATCAATCTCAACTATTCTTTCTTAAAACTGACATCAAAGTTTCCAAAAAGTTTTCAGAAATGGCCCTCCCAACTCCCCTAAAACACCACATCACCACCGTCCTATCCTTCCTCTCAAACCCCTCCCAAGAAATTTACGACTGGAATTCCCTCCCGCAGCGATATCTACAAAGCACACCTCTCATATCCCCAGTTGAACTTCTTTCTCTGCTCTATCACATCCCTATTCTACTCTTAAAAGGGCTTCCGGTGAGCTCGCTCCCAAAAACACTCATCCACCTCCGCTTCCGCCGCGAAGAAAACCCCAAACATCCCCTCCATAGACATTCCACCATGTCCACCCATCGCCAAGTTCTCGTAACATACTTCACGCTTCTCTACCTCCTCAAGCACAGTCGAAGCTCAAACTCTATGTTCTCGGAATGTGCTGGGGGTTGGATCGTTCTAGTCTCATCTGGTATTTCGCTCTGCTTCTATGTATTCAAGAAGCCAGAGAAAGAATGGGAGCCATGGGGGCCACTGAATGAATTCAACGCTCTTCTGAGAAGTCACGACATTGATCCAGGAAGCGTCATTGACAGCGTGAACTATTTCATGGGCAATTTGGCGATTTGGTCGCATTCTCTAGCCCTCCTCTCCCTTCTCTGGAACCTAAAATCCTGTACTAGCGTTCTAGCTTTCGGAAAGACTATACTTACACTCTTCATCTCTACCCTCCTGGCGCTCATTCTCGCGGGTCTGGGACTCGCGACTGAGGAGTGGGTTTCTCCAAGTAATGGAGGATGGGGTGGTACGAGTTTTGGAAGAAACCTTTACCGGTTTGTCGTTGGGGGGTTTAGTACGACGTTGTTTGATTTTTTACTGCTTCGGTGGAATGGGGATAGGGTGGGCTTTATGACGCTTTTGGTTCTTGTTGATGCGATGGTTTGGGCGCTCGTTGAGGGGTGGGTGGCGTACATGATTATGATGAGTGAGACTTCGAGGATGGTGAGGAGGGATGGGAGGGATGGGATTGAAGGGTTGGGGAGTAGGTTGGAGTCGGAGGCAATGGAGGAGGTGGAGTTGGTGAAGTCGGTACAAGTAAGGGAGCTTTGAATTGGTATTAGGGATTGAAAGGTTGACGAGTGGCATTGAGCAGACTGCTTGTACTTTTGACGACAGTGTAAAGCGTGATGATGATATGGCGAGGAGGTGGAAATTTGCTGTGGGAAATGACTCCAAGGATGACTATGTGTGGTGAGAAGTCTACTTTATATATTAAGTAAGGATTTAAAATACAGTAGTATACTTTTAGATTCTTTAGTAGTTCTCTAAATAAGTTTAAAGAGAGAGCATTTAGGGGTATCTAGCAATGCATACTAATCAAAGGTTGATGTTGCGTGAAGAAGTTTTCATAAGTAGTTCCCAGGACTCTAATTCTTAATACCCTGGCAAAAGGCATTTAATCCACACCTATTCTGAGTTCCTCATGAAACATGCTCGTTCCAACCGCTGCACTGTAGGGCTTGCCGCTTCCGCTTTATCTTGAGCATCTTGCCTGATCTCTAGTCGAGCATATCCATAACATGATCTCCCCCAGGTTCTCGACATAGAAGCCAGAGTATGTTCCACATCTTCACCCTGCCACCTTTTCAACACCTTGCACTCCCTCAAGCGTCTCACTTCCAGGCAAATCCAAGACATCGACATCCAGATCTTTCATGACGCCAATCACAACGCCCACACTCTCGAAGAAGCCATTCACAGCTACACGAAGCATACGGTTCGTCGTTGCAGCATACCTGACCTCGAGCACGGTCTTTTCTTCTGATACCGAATCTATAGGCGTCGTGAGCGCGAAGGACCGTTTCACAAGCGGCGAGAGCTCCTGGTCTACCGATAGAGCACGGAGAGCTGCATCTGCCAGACGTGGCGTGGGAAAGGGGATGTGTAGGGTTCTGCAGAAGCCATGGTTAGCTGAATCTCTCGCTCTGAAATGTGGTTAGGGCCTAACAGCACAGTGACATACAAAGAACAGGGGAAGCTGTCATCCGCGGCCGACGCCATCGTTCGTGTCCTCCTGATGCACTGCAGGGTCGGCCTATGCAGCAATGCGCGGCTAGGCGATGCAGATGCAGGAGTAGTGAATGGTCGACTCGCTGATGGTGAAGAATTGGGTACATGTTAGGGCGATCGACAGACGACATGCCAAGAGCGGAGCGCCCCGCCCCCGCAATGTCACCGGCATGGTGAACGTCATTTCGTCATAGTGCATGTCACTCACATGCAATGCACCCATCATTCATCGTGACACTAAAGGTGACAGAATCGTCATTGTGCAGACCGATTGACTTCCTCCCTTCATCTATTACCATCCTCAATCCCTCACCCAATTGACTTCGACCAACATCAATTCACATCAATTCCCTCTCGATTCTCCTGTTCAACGATCAATTGACCTCAACTCACAAAAATGGCATCTCAATCTCCCTCAGAATTCCTGACCTTCTACCGCCGCCTCTCTACACACCCGTCAATCCGCTCATCCCTCTCATCAAGACCACTATCACGCACTTCATTCCAAAGAACCGCCGTCCAACCCACCTACACCCGTGCCTTCTCACTGTCATCACGCCTGAGAACAGACCAGTATGACAAAAACACATCCAAAGATCATGCCTCAAAGAGCAACGATGATCTGAATGTGCAAGTCGACGCGGCGAAGAAGGGACAAGCGTAAGCCGATTGTCCCCCATGGGCGCCATTGTATGCGTTTCTGCATGTCTCCTTGGTTCGCTATTTAGGACCCGTTTATGTGCCTCATTCATATACTCTCGCAATCCCATTTCACCGCTTTTTGTCCGCTCTGCAATACTTGGTGCTCTTCCATTGGGTAGTGTTCAAGGAAGAAGAAGGTGCAATAGATGAGATAGATCGATAGGCTAACGTTCATAGCGACAGATCCAAACAAGACGGAACAGGTGGTAACGCAACTGGAGGGCGCGACACGAACAGCAGTGCGCAGAAAGCCCAAAATGAGCATCCCGAGGCACCCGATACTATCGGTATGCAAGACGAACGTGGTGGAAAGGGCGTTTAACCTCGTGGCAAAGGAGTTTCCTTGGGGATTTGAGACATGTATTGTACGATATTCGAAGAGGGATTACCGAGGGATTCGGGCCTAGGTAGTGGAGTGCAGGACTCTTTTTTAGTATTGTACCATATGGCGTTACCGATCTGCTAGATACATTTGCATGGCGTAAACTGCAGAGATAGGATGGCTACTTCCTCTGCTGCCTTAGAATATATATGACTTCATAACAGAGCTTAATAGCCAAATTCCGGGTTCCCATTGATTACAATATGATATTTATTATTGTATCTTTCTGGCAGGACAAAAGCGATGTTAGTTTTTGGCTTATCACTGATTCTGTATCGAGAGGCGAACTCCCGTTGAGTCCCATCACGAAGTTCAATTTGAACTCTGTAAACAGCATGAACATTCCTATCCAAAACACCACTTATCGGAACTTATTGTATTTTCTACAGAAGGCAAAAATAGGCTCTGATATATTCTTCGCTTGTATTCCACTTCAAGCATTAATAGACTTCATAGACTTCAGTTAGCAGTGTAAAGCTCAATCCAGCTCTACAAACGATCATAACATTTGTCTATCTAAAAATACAACCCCTTACTAATACTTTTACCAGAAGTCGTCTCTCATAGCCTTCGGCATCTTGAAGACTGGTATAGTATGAAACCAAGTTTAACCATCCCCGATTCCTACACGAAACCCAAAGAGGCCATAGCTGGCCTATCTCATTCCTTCCTTTCTTCTAAGGCTCAATCAACCCTCACTTCAGCCGCCTCCATCATCCGCCTCGGCCTCCACCTCCTCCGTATCCCCATCATCCGCCGCTCCATCCAACTGCGCCATACTCCTAGTCCTCTTCATCTTCTTCGGTCCCTTAGGCGCCCTCGCCAACGGATCAATCTCACTAGGTGGTAGCGGCGCCGGCATCCTCTCCACACCAACCCCCATCCCCACCGCAGTCCCCATCTCCGGCGGCAGCGGAGGATAGAACTCCCCATCTCTAGCCGTCCACCCTTCATACTGCAACTTCTTCCACTCCTTGGCAACCTTGAACCTGACCAACTCCCCCGCCGCTCTGGCGTCCTCAAGACTATCATGCCCCGCGGCACCCGCTTGCTGGATATCGAGATCTAGATATCGTTTCGAGAGAGCGCGAAGGCCGTTTCGTACGGGGAGACCCGCTGGATGAGGGAACAAGATTATAGTATCTACGATTGTGGGGTGGATGAGTCGGATAGAGTTTAAATCGTTTTCGAGCGCGTGGCCTAGAAGCGGTGTATCCGCGGAGATATGTGAGAGGAAGAGATCACGGGCTGCAGCAGGTGAAGACATGATTTGGAGGTTTGAGGAGTCCGTGGTTGGGTTTGCGGGATCGAAGTCTGGAGCGTTGAAGAATTGGTTGGGTTGTACGCCCGAGAAGCGTGTGTTTAGGTCGAGTATTTGGCCGAGGGGGCGGACGAGAACGTCGATTAGGGGCGTGTGGGTAGGCCAGGTGACGGCGGTTAGACGGATAAGTTCGAGGCCGTGGCATGTGTAGCCCATTTCGCAATCGAAACAAACGGCGAGGTTGGGTTTTGTGTTGAGGTTGAAGGGGGTTTCTTTGAATGCCATGATCGAGGCTAGGCGCTTTGCTTCGGAGACCTTGAAGACGTGTGTGTCGTGCATGGTGCAGCCGGGCGATCCCATCACTTCGTTGCAGCATGAGAAGCGTGTTTCTGCTGCCGGCTGTCCCTTTTCCCTCTTTGGAAATACGCGTTTTCCCCAATGAAACTGGCATTTCCCATCAGATGTCAGAGCTCCGTCTTCACGTCGGTCGGGGAAGACTTGGAAACGGGATGAACAGCGATCACAGACTTCCCAGTTGCCTGCGGCGATGACTCCTTTACGGGCTGACTCTATCTCTTCATCAGGGAGCTGCTTCGTTACGTAGCCGTATGCATCGAGTCCATTCTGCTTCGAGACTAGACGAGAAAGCATCTTTACTTCCTCTTCCGGGTTGAGACCGGTCTCGATAGGTCCTTTAGGCTTCGGAGGAGCATTCGCTGCTTTCATTTTTTCGACTGCTTTCTTCCGTTCGTCTATCCAAACTGGCAGTGCCATCTTCTTTAAAACGGCGATGCGCATTTTGATGACGTTTGGGTAGACGGCGGCTTTGCCGATAGCTGTTTGCTCCTCTTCGTCCATCGCCATCCTGATCACTTCGTTCTCGGTGAGATGGAGAGCTTTCACTTCGGGATCGGAGCTCTTGGAAACTTCAGAATTGAGCTTAGCCATGTATTCGTGTAGCTTCAGAATAAGAGCGCGTCTTGTGGCGAATTGGGCCGGATCTCTTGGAACCGTACGTGGAGTTAAAGTCTCTTTTGGCTCTGGCTTTGGAGCACTGAGACTGTGATAGCATTTTGTTAGTCTGGGCTCCGAGAACAGAGACAAGAGCTCAATAGTAAGTCAATATACTAACGTTAATGCTTTTGCTTTCAAGCCAGTCGGCGGAGGGGAGACAGATCTCTTCGCTGATTGCAAGATTCTCTCGGCCTTTGTCGGTGGTAGTGTATACTTTGTACCGCCGTTGCTCTGGGCATTACTTTGTAGTGGCGTTGTGGTTCCCTTTGAAGCGAGAACTCCAACAAAGGCGGTTTGCTGTGGCTTTTCAGATGATGGTCGGCTGGCTTGAGACACGGAATCCTTTGTGCCATTCTCAAGTTTTCGTCTCTTGAAATCTCCTCGCTCGTCATTAGAGCTGTCTGCTGTCTGCTTGACATTGACTACATTGATATAGCCCGGCGTGATGTCGTGTGCGAACATGCAGTTCGGTAATCGACATCTGACGCCTTCGGGACATTGGTATTTCCCGAAGGAGCTCTTGGTAGACCACATTTTTAAAGTGAAGTAGACTTGGAATCGCAAGGTTTGAGAAGTGAAGGCAAGACCGGTTTCAGAGCATTAAGTCATGTGGTGTGGTGGAGGCCAGGACCTGAAAAAGGAAAGCACAAAGATTCCCAATGAAGTCGAGAAGCTCCTGGTTCGATAGCCTTAATAGCTTTGGCGCAGGTGAACATATGAAGGCTGGTCCATTGAATGCCAGCAAAAGTTCAGCGAAATGAACGGCTCAAGCTTGCGCAAACAGCTATGGCGGTGAGCCTTTCCCCAAACCTCAAGAAAGACCAAGCTCAGCCGGGAGTTTAGTAGGCGATCTCTTCAGCTCTTTTGCTCTTCGGAGCCTCCCATGGACTTTGCTCGATGATGCTGGATCGAATAAAGTTGTTGTCGGCGTAACTAGGCCGTCAGCTATTCACTCGTGTTATTAGCAGCGGAGGAGCCGTACGGTGAGCAAGATAGAACAACGCTAGCAGGAACCAAAAGTGTTCATGATGTGGTTTGAAGGTCGATTGACCAGTCGTTTCTAGAGTCTTTGAAAGCATTCACTATGCTCACTTAGGCGGTCGAATGTTGTTCCCGAGCAAGAGGAAAAGTGTGGCGCAAGCTCCCGTAAATCCGACCACCGAGCCGTGGCGTGGGCCTGGACTGCGTCACCACCGGACAGCTGAAAGGCTTGAAGCCATGAAGTCCATGACGGTGCTTGTTTCGTCCGCCGGGCGAGAAGGCGCCCGGTTGGCGGGCCGCCCTTCACCATATTTTAATACTCTACACGCCCCCTTTCCAGCAGTATAGAATCGGTCTTGTATCAAGTCGCAATGGGAGCAGAAATGGACAGTCGCGCGCCCGCATCGATCGATCATCTTTGTGTTCTTGTTCACGGGTGAGTTCAATCAACCAACAGCCACACTGGATATCGAAGTGCGATCAAGCAGATGTCGATATCTTTCCCGACGTGTACTCATCTATTGAGTTTACTTTATCTTTCAGAATCCTCACTGACAGGTGTGGAATAGACTCTGGGGAAACCCCGATCATTTATGGTACCTCGCCGAACAACTCCGCGCAAAGTCGCCCAACCTCCACGTCCTCGTGGCCAAGCGCAATTCTGGAAGCTTTACATACGATGGGATAGAATTGGGCGGAGAACGAGTCGCGAACGAAATCGAAGAGGCACTGGAAGAACTAGCCAGGGGTGGACACCAAGTCACGAAGATCAGTGTGATAGGATATTCATTAGGAGGCCTGGTCTCAAGATACGCCATCGGGCTGCTATATCACAAAGGATGGTTTGAAAAGCTAGAACCCGTGGTATGTACACTCAGTGCGTAGAATCCAACTCAGACGACATTTTGCTCACGAATGTAGAACTTCACGACGTTCGCTACACCGCATCTGGGCGTACGAACACCACGCCGCGGTATTCGTAGCCATTTGTGGAATGTCTTGGGAGCAAGATTGCTTTCCATGTCCGGGAGACAACTGTTCATGATCGATTCTTTCCGCGATACCGGCCGACCGCTCATTTCACTCCTTGCCGATTCGGACAGTATATTCATACGAGGGCTTGAACAATTTAAACATAAGAGCCTATATGCGAACATTGTCAACGATCGATCAGTACCCTTTTATACTGCCAACTTCTCAAGAACGGATCCCTTCGTCAACCTTGATGTTATCAAAGTAAACCACCTGAAAGGCTACGAGCCGATCCTGTTAGATCCCGGAAACCCGGTAACATCAAAAGAGAAAGAAGACATATTACCAACGGTCTCCCAACGTCTTGCACAAACCCAGGCCATGCTTCGCGGCGTTCCCATCTTAGCCCTTCTTATGATTCTCATACCCGTCGGCTCAACCGTCTTCGTCATGAGCTCAGCATTCCAGTCAGTACGAAGCCGCCAACGCATACGTTTACACGAAGAAGGAAAAGCAGGAATCGATTCGGCAGCCTACCGCATTCCCGTTATGCTAGACCGAGTCCGCCAAGAGGCAGAGGATATGTTCGAGAACGTGAACAATACTCAAAGTCAGGAATACCTCCCACTCGGAAGTGAAGAACTTGCTTCCCCCGCAAGCCCGACATCTACGGCATCACGAGAGAAGTCCGGAGGGCAGCCGGAATTCCCAACGCTGGCACTGACATCGGCGCAATTTGCGATTATTCAGTCCATGGAACAAGTGGGCTTCAAGAAATACCCTGTTTATATTCAAAGCGAGAGGCATAGTCATGCTTCAATCATCGTTCGAAAGAAGTGGTCGCCATCCGACGATGGCAAAATCGTTGTTAGGCACTGGCTTGATAACCTTGAAATCTAGATTTGAGCATACAGCATATAGCATGTATTTCTGCATCTCTTTCTTAATTTCTTATTCTTGCATGGGACTTTGGAGCAGTTATAGATAAAGCATTGGAGGTCCGGTTTCAGCGAAGGCATAGATTCATGATATAATTGTTCTCGTATGTCGTCGCATAACAGACAGCGGCATGATTTTCTTTTCCGTCCGTTCGTAAATCATAAGGTGTTGTAGTATACCCAGTAGAAGGCGTTTTCTCGTTGTGTGCATTATATCATAAGTCGAGTCCTACGAATCTTCTTCCCCACTAGACCTGCAGAATAGTGAGTGCCTCATGAGGTGTGAATACCCCCCGGTCTTCATCACGCCGCTTCCTATCCACCGATCAGGATCTGAATGCGACAGGGAAGCGCAAGGCTGTAGATTAGACTTTGCAAAGATACTGGATGATTGGTACATGGGGGATCTAAATTAGCGTATGTAAAAACTATTATTAAGTACTTATCGAGTCTCATCTCTAGTCAACTCCCTCTCTAGCTCTTCTCTCTCCTCCACTGTAAGTTCACTACTCGCCTTCCCAATCTTCACACCCAAAAACATAACGACCAGCGCAAATCCAGCACAACCAACTCCAAACCAGAATGCAACCTTGTAGCTCTTTGCCAACCCCATGTGTCTCGTCTCTGTAACCGCCAAATCCGCCAACCCAAGGAAAAAGCTAATCCCCAAGAATATAATACTATTTATCAGCGCCCCAGCTAGTCCCTGTCTGGCCTTCGGCATACTCGTCGTAATGAAGATATTCGTGACAGAAAATGTGATATCAACTCCCGCCGTTGCAGCGATCATAGCGGGGAATATGTAGGCCCAGTAATTGGGGTCTTCTGGGATTATGGCGAAAAGGAGATTTTGGATGATGTAGCAAGTCCCAGAGATGAGAAGCAGGACGGTGCCAGGCAGGAGGTGAAGGATCAACCCGCCAACGGTAGCGAGGAAGAGGCCACCGATGCACATGGGGGCAAACCACGCGGTCGACTGGAGGGGGGTTGTGTGGAGGACTTTTTCAATACTGTGGGTGTGCTGTTAGCTTGAGTAGTGAGGGGAAAGGGGGAAGGTACTCACTAAAAACTCGAATAGAAGAGCCAGACGCCGAAAACGCCCCATTGGAAGAATAGTGCGACTACTAAAGGTTTCATGCCCTTAACTTGGAGCATGTCGAACGGCAACAGCGGCTGCTCAGCTACCCATCCTTCAACATAGACAGCACCAGCCAGAAACAGGCATCCAAGCACAAACGTGACTGGAATGTATGGAGTCGCCCAACCTTGTGGAGCATGCGATCCATCCGTGAGCGCGAAGACGATGAGAAGCAGTCCGGGAACAATGGTAAGGGTACCCCACCAATCCATCTTCGCTCTAGATAGCTTCGCTTCTGTTCGATCGGACGGAATTGTAAGATACGAGGTTAGAGTGGTTATACCGACTAGGATCGATCCGATGAAGAAGTACCAGCGCCAGGTTATAACTTGGGCCGACAGTCCTGCAAAGAAGATCCCACCAAAGAAACCGAAGGGTGCGAAGGCGCCGTAGAGGCTGAAGACGAGATTCTTTCTGGGCCCAGGTCGATAAATGCTTCCTAACAACATGATGCCAGCAGGGAGAAAGGCGGCGGGGCCCAGACCTTGCAAGGCTCGGCAGAAGATGAGCATGATATAGTTCTGACTGAATCCCGCGATGAAGGACCAGACGAGGAACCATAGAAGTCCGGATACGAAGATCGGGAATGCGCCATACATATCAGCGAGTCGTCCAAAGGGTAACAGAACAGCTCCAGCAACAAGGGCGAAGACGCTTGCAGGCCATGTTTCGGACTGTTGTGGTATGTGAAGGGAAGAAGCTAGGGCAGGGAGGAGAAGATTGAAACCGCTGACGAAGTATTCGGCAGTGAACATTGACATGAGGAGAGAGAAGCAGAAACCGATTTCAGTCCATATTGACCGAAACTTTTCTGGTCGAGCTCGACCGAGCTTCTCGAGCTCTGCTGGGGAATATCTGAAGTGAGTCGTCCCATTTGCCTCTACTTCTCCCATAACTTAAGAGAGGAGGACAAGGGAATGGACAAGAGGAAAAGGGATTCTGTTGATGTAGATATGAGAGCTGTTCTTAGGTAAATACTAATATGGACGCGTAGTTTGACAGAATGCCAGTATAGAAAAAAATGAGGACTGAAAGGGGGACGTATGATGAGATAAAAAATGCTACACCACGGTGGTGGCCATTTGTCCTATATGGAGGCATCATGTTCAATTCGCGATTTATCATCCGTTACATTAGTCAATGGAAACAGCACGGCCTTGACGGCCGGAGACACGGTAGGGCGTCATGAAAACGTGAAAGAGCAGGAGTCAAAGAAGGTCGGCCCTAATGTGAAGCTTGTCTCTTGGCTTCTCTTTGAGGTTTGGCGTTGTTTAATGGATTCGCGCCACAGAGCTGACAAAATCTCTTCGGGCCGAGGATTCAACATCACATCAACCCCAAATGACGGCCCATCATGTTAGGACACTGTACAAACATATTCAATCCTTCAGAAGAACCCAACGGACATAACAAGCCAGTATTAGGCCTCAACTATGGACCTGAGGCTTGCACTTTTCCAAGCTACCCCATAATAGAGTCTCATCCTTCTGGTCAGGCCGGTCAAGGCTTCAGATGGTAATCGATGTTCATTGCTCAATGCAGATTCCAATAGGGCTTCGCAGGCCGAGTACTCACCCTTAAGACCTGGGCTACATAACTTTCTCGCCTCCTATTCCCACCGCTCCCGATGGCCTCTAAGCCATGCCACACCTGTCGCAGGCGTCGTCTAAGATGTGACAAGTCACTTCCTATGTGCCAAAAATGTATCCATTCTGGTGTCGAATGTCTTGGATATGGAAAGCTATTCCTTTGGAATGATGGAGTCGCTAGCCGGGGGAAGATGATGGGAAAGACTTTCCCGCAAAGTAGCCCCAAAATCTCAAACTCTTCTACCTCACCGGTTCGTATGTCATCACCGCCAGAGGATTCCTATCATGATGCGGCATGTTATTTGCCTACATCTTCGGATCCAGGGCTTGCACAGTCGCTCGTTCCAACCCAATATCCCGCAGGACAGGACCACAAAGAAGCCAGCATCTTCCTGCATTGGTCCTTAATCGATCCACTTGTTAAAGATCTCAGCCCGAACTTACGCTACTACGTGTTCCACTATGTATCGCAGATATGCGAAGACTTAGTAGTCTATGACTTGCCCGGCAAGAATCCAATGCGCGATCTGGTTCCAGCCACGGCAGAATACCCTCTTCTCCTCCATGCCATAATTGCGAATTCAGCTTTCCATGTTTACAATATCTCCCGAGAACCAATCAATTCTACCTCCTATCAAAACCCAAGGCCTTGTCTCGTAGCTTACTATCAGGCAATTACTAGATTCGGTGGGCCTTTCAAGTCTTCGTACCGAGATGCTCTTGTAGCAAAGCAGCAAGCGCTATCCTTATTGAATAAAGCAATCAAGTCGCTTAATGAGTCGAATATTGATATAATTTTGGCAGCGATCATGCTATTTATCAATTACGACCTCATCGAATCTGGGAAGGATAGTTGGAAGGTACACGTAGAGGGAGCAAGTAGACTTATAAATTTACTCGGAAACTTGGAAGATGGAAGAGGTGGATGGTCTTCGATGAGTGCCTTACGGAAGTGTCTTATCTCAGACACCTTGGTGTATGTTCTGCCTCATGAACTCTCTAATGTAACCCACTCGAGCACACGTTGACTTTCTATAGTTTCTGCATTCTTGGTTCTACATTGTCAGGCTCTGGGAGTCCTAAGATATCTCTTCCCAGCTCCATCGACATGGATGAAATTCTCAGCTACACGGAAACGAATAATTACCTTTCCTGCCCCGCCCCTCTCCTGCGGATCATGCTCAAGTCTTTTGAACTACAAGATGTGAGCAGCGACCTGCAGTTGGAGGTACAAGGCGACGTGGATTTCATTGAAGAACGAGCGAGAGACCTCATCGAAGCTGCCCTTGCATTCAATCCACTTGAATGGGCTTCTGCGTTCCAGCCGACATCTCCAGCCGAAGACCTTCAACAACGTATTCGCATAGCCTCAGCCCATAAATCGGCTGTATGTCTTTTTATCACTCGCGCCCTCCCATATTCGTCGCCACTGTTCAACCCTTCAAGTGGGTCAAATATCATCAACCTACCATCCCTAGCGAGCGACATAATACTTCATCTCTCTTTTATCAATCCCGGAGATGCGGTTTTCAAGTCGATTTGCTGGCCTGCTTTTCTCGCTGGTGCGGAAACCGACATCCCCGAGCAGCGAGTATGGGTCAAAGAGCGCCTACATTTGCAGTGGTGCCATATGCAGTGGGGGTATGTTCTGACCGCCCAAGAAGTTTTGGACCTTATCTGGAAGCGCAAAGACCACCCAGAAGAAGGTTTCAGTACTTGCTGGGTTACCGAAGTTAAACGAACGGGCACCGAGTTTCTTATTGCATGATCGGCTTAGGACACACATCGCTATCACTTTACTGAAACCTAATCCTTTCAAGATTCAGATCTTGGATATTGACGCTTCTCGAGATGACTAAGTTACTCAAGTGGATCAACCGGCTTGTATCCGGGTCGAAATCAGTAGATTTAAATGCCATCATATCTGCTTTACCAGGAAAGGCTTAATAAATTCATCTAACACGAGTAATACGGATGAAACGATCAACACGGAAGAGACGGGCAACCCAGACCGGGTAACACTTGTTCCAATAAGATTATATTCATCAATATATTTCAATGATCCTGCCCGAGGACGAACTCGTTACGACCAAAAGACTGTTTAGGGCGCAATTATATACGACAAGACTAGACCCGAGCGGCCCCCATTTGAACTCCGTTGAACTCCTTAAAGCGCTTCCACACTCGTACCCGGAACTTGACCGAACTCTTTTCCGGGTGTCCGTACTGCAGATCATGAAGAGTTCTCAACAGTTTACACCCTCCAATGACTCATATGAAGGAAGTCCGCCATTTACTTCCGGCGCATATGTAGGAAGTGCCTCTTCGTTAGCGGCCAGTATCTCAGTCTGCCCGGATGTTGAGGATACATTCATCAGAACTTTATACATAGCCCCATACAAGCTTCTCTTCTCCGATTCAAGTAGGCTGAAGTCTTTGTTGTCGTAGATCTCCTCGACCGTTTGCAGTTCGAGCACTAGACAGAGTGGTGGAAGGTCTTCTCTGTGACCATTTATGCCGGGATTTGCGGAGCCTGTCCAATTCCAGCCTTGGGATGTGAGGTTGTGCTGCATGATTGACATCTTCTTTAATGCACCAGAGGATGCGAGCTGGAAGGCAGTTGTCGTTCGCTGATTCGGGTTCTCGGGCTTGAATACATTTTCCCTACGCTTGATCTTGACCTTTCCACTGGCCAAGACTCTCTCATCTCCTTTCCCTCGGAATGTCTGATGTGGTAGCTCTTCTCCCTCTGTGCTCACACAAGGCAATATCCTCCACCGCACCCTCTCAGGTCGAGTATATATCGTTGTCGAGTCGCTCCGAGTCACCGCATTTCGGACTTCCATTTTCGCAGGAATGAACTGGTTCGTACCGACCGTTGATGGAATCGTCAATTTCGATACCATCGGAGAGTTCGGATAGAGACGTGTAAAAGAAATGGTCCTGCTGTTTTCGTCGAAGAGTTGCTGAAGCGTTTCATCCTGGCTTGAGATGGAGGGACGTTGGAATGGGTTCTTCATCTTAAATTCTAACAAGCTGATATTGCTAAAGTTGAAGGTTGTTTGTGAAGTTGTAAATACAGACCATATCACACAACTTTCATGTTGGAAGGTGGGCTCGTTTAAATACATAAGAGTTCGTCATTTGTCTTCATTATGAGAATACATTAGCTCGACGCGCATGAACTTGAAATATTCCATTCGGACCCCGAATCCAACAAATCGAAACCTTTTCTGGATGCCACGCATTTGTTTCTACATGCGACCTTCAAAAATGGATTACGAAGAGGTTGTAATTAGTCAAACGATCCACCCATCCTCAATCCCGAATAGGAAGCCAAGACACAAGCGCCGATTTGAAATCACAACCACCTTAAAGCTGGCGTTGAATCTTGATTGTTTTCGATCTCTCCTTTCTAATCCACGACTTGAGTGTGCATGAGTGATTTTCACAGGACTCGTTTCCATTTGAAAAGTGTTATTTGTTTTGTTGCGTCGGATTGCTGGAATTGGATTTTGGATATGTGCCAGCGTGGAACCGAACCGGGGTTAGTGCTTCACAGAGCACTTTGGACCTCCATCCAGGTTTAGAACTGGGGCATAGAGTTTCATCCTAGAGAATAATGGGTTGCTGTACTTTAGGAAGTTGTAAGAGCGTTGTTTACAAGCAAAATGTTGAAGACTTTTTCTACACTATGTCAAAGCAGAGTTGAAAAGGACCTCGGTGCCGTGGAAAGAGTGTTTGTGACGGACGTTGTGATGTTCTCCGAATTTAGAAGTTCCAGGACGTTCATAGCAATCAATTTCAATCCTGTGTCACCGGCTAATGCGTGGAAATAGGGTGGTTCTGGAAACCTTTGAAAGCAATTGCAGCAAAGAGTGGAAAAGGTATGGAGGCGGAGCTGATTTCGGACCGTACTCGCGACAGAGCAATAATCTCTATCAGAAGCTAACCACTGCAGTCCATTGCGCATCGTAAGCCTTGATATGTTTTCGTTTCCGTGGAGCAACAAAGGGAGTAAGAAGCGGCGCAATGTGGAAAAGGATATGATCATCTTTACATCTAACGAATCTGTTGCGTCCGCATGTCGAAGACTCCTTTATCAACGGTCCAGGAAGTGACGAGAGGGTAGAACATGATGAGGAGCAGCCCAACCTCATAGCATATGCCAGGTACTCTATTTCACGTCTGCCAGTGGTACGTAAACAATCCACGTAGATTTGCACTGTGTAGCTATTACATGCTGCGGTGAAGGCCGCTGTTCCGTGCACAACTGGTTCATCCGTTTCTGAAAATGGTGTACATACGTGAGTTGTCGTCTTGATTGGTTTCTGAAAAACAACATTGCCAGTTGAGCGCCGTGATATTCCAAAACAAGTGAATGTTAGATAGCTCTTTTATCCCGGTCTTCAAGTCTTCGCGGATATGGCTCAAGGGCTTGCACTTGACTCCGCCGATATTGTCGCAACGCGTCTAGAAATGAGATTGCCGAAGATTAGAGTGCGACAGCTCTTCATTTCTGTTAGATTGGCTGGAATCGCAAAGTCATTTTCGTGCAGAAAAGAAATGTTGCCAAGGTTGTCATGGTAGACAGGGGAAGAGCACCTAGAGTGGCCACGGTCCGAATAGATACTAAGTTACCCCGCTGCTGTTACAGTGTGACAAGGTATATTTTGCAATTAATTTTCAAATCTGCCAATAATAAGAGCAAGTCGCTTTAGCGTGAGTGCATCAAGTTATCTGCTTTTTGACCGGTTAAACTAACTACTCTGCAGTCACTTGGGAGAGCGCCAGACTGAAGTCAAACTTCAGTTCTACTCGAATATCTGGAGGTACTGTGTGTAAGTTTGAGATTTATCTCCTGAACTTACAAATAAAAATCTAATAATTCGAAGTCGATCCACAGAAGCGACAAATCTTTTTTCCCACTTTTCTTTTTGCACTTCTTAATAGCTCAAACCGAAGGTATTATCAACCGAAAGTTAACTGATTCCATCCTGGTCTGGCTCATATCTCGTTATTTTTGGTGCAATCAACTTTGTTTAAAGAAGTAAATTGTGAATTTCTTAACGCTCTTTTCCCCCCCTTTGGGTTGAGTAGCCTTTAGCGGACGGAGACTACTCGAGCACCTTGAGCAGCGGTAAATCAAAATTATATCCCATGTTTGCCCTAGACATGCAGTTCACAGTTGGAGGAAATTGGATTGGCTTTGCCAGAACCACCATTCAATGCTACGGTTGGTCCCTTTAGGAATTCGAAAACTATTCAGGTACATCAGAGAAACACCCCGGCTCATCATAAGCCTGTACTATTGGTATTGTCAAAGTAGTGCTATTCTCGAATTAACGGTAAAGTTCTCCAAAGCCCTGTCATTTATGGAAGGCCGTCTTTCAATCCATACTACTCGTTCTTCCGCCATTCTAGCCTTTTCCATCACCGAACTCTCTACCTTTCCTCACAACGTTTAGGATATTCCACTTCTTGGAACACATCTTTGGTCCCTTTTGCTACTGGATCCTTTTCCTTTTCGGCGTTTCTTCTTCTAGGCGGAATGGCAAATGTTCCCCTATCCAACGATGTATCGAATTAACGTTTCGTGTGAATAGAGCTGGCAATTGGAAGTCCGGCATTTCATCAACATGATAATAGTCCTGCTGGGCCTTGTTCAGGACCAGCTGAATTGACTTGTTATCGTTCAAGGACTCAAGCAGGGTGCAGGAGCTCTGATCCAGGGTCGAGGATTGTGGCAGCCTCGCAAAACATTCCATGGTTGTGCCGGATTCCTGAACCCTTTGTAAGACTATAGCTCCTTCCTTGTGGTATTGTCTCATCTGGAGGTGGAGGTGCAGATGAGATTTAGAGGCGGGGTGGCATCATTTTCAAGTCCAGAGATCGAAAACTTACATATATCAGAAATCGCAAAATAGGAAGAATCCAGTATTATGAATAGATACATCTTCCCAATATACAAAGTATTACTTACTTCCTTCCCACAATCACCCAACCATACTCCTCTTCCGTCCCCTCAACCTCACATCCTCCAACCTCCTAAGCACAACCTTGGCCCCCTTAAAACTCTCCCCATAAACCCTCAAAACCTCCTTGAAAAGCGGCTCAGCAGCCGGATGCGTAGCCGCGAACGCCCGTTCCAAGACATAGAGATCCACAGCTCTATCCTCATCCTGAATGCTCTGAGTTGCGAGCCCGAAGTCTATCAAGACGATGTCGCCGGAGAGGGGGCTTGGTGGGTCGGGTTGAGGAGGAGGAGGCGGTGGTGGCGCATCAGCACCCGTAATAGCAGCTTCGCGCATCGCAGAAACAGTCTGACGGCCTCTTGACGACCTCGCTGCTTGCGATGCAGACTGTTCAGACCTCGACGTATCTTCCGGCGTGCGAACCATAAGATTACTTGTCGTCAAATCCCCATGACAAACTCCAATCTCATGTAACTTCCCCACCGCCCTGCCCACCCTCCGCATAAGTTCCCAGAGATCTTGATTTAATCCTTCCTCCGCCGCTTCCCTTTTTGTATCCTGCTCCTGCAGCTGCTCCCCGGCCTCATCCCCAGCCTTAACACCATGCCCCCAATCATCCAAAACCCCCCTAACAGTCCTCCCCTCCACAAACCCCAAACACAACCACCCAGCCTCCCAATCCGCGCCCAACACACCAGGCACCTGCACACCCTCCCTCCTACACTTCACCAGCACCCGCGCTTCGGCCAGCAGGCGCGCTTTGGTCAGTCGCTTGTCGAGGACCGGGTGTCGGTATGGTTTCGGAGGGCGGTACTTGAGCACGCAGGGTGTGGAGGGGGTCAGGAAGGTTGTGCGGTAGATGAGGGCTTCGGCGCCTTGGGTTAGGACTTCGGGAGGTGGGGTGGTGTTGGAGAAGGGGGCGGGGAGTTGGTGGTTTGGACGGGAGGGGGGAGTGGAGGATGAGGACATGGTGGAGGTATGTGGACTGATAGATTGGTCTTATCCGCCGCGGGATAGGTGTTCTGGGTTGTAAGGGTTGTTCGGCACGGAGGGATATGAAGATTGTCTGAGTTGCTGTGGGAGTAAAGAGTAGAATTGTTTGTAGTGCCAGAGTCAGATTTAATTTTGTGCTGTGTAACTTGACATGTACCCCGCCATCAACGACGTTCACACCAGAGCCCCACCTCGAGTCAAGCATAATTCCAGAGGTCTACTGTATTATAGATAGTTTAACTATTAAGAATACTTTAATCTAAAAGTTAAGATATAAGTATCTAGCCAGTTAGAAATAGTTTATCTTGAGCTTCGCGAACCTAGTTAATCGAATTTCACATAAGCAAGGCAAGACCAATTTGCATAATTTAAAGAGTGTGATAGCATTTCCATCCTACAGAGCCACACCAATCGATCACGTCTCTGATCAATCCATCCATGCACTCCATTTCCATTCCCCTTTGATATACCCAGACGGCGCCCTACCACCACGTCCTCGTAGTAGGAAAAAGCCGGATGAGAAGAAAAAACAAGGCACATGCCACCATTGAGAGAACAGCGAAGAGGGAGAAAGCAAAAAAGGAGTGCAAGGAACCAACCAGCCACAGGCCGGAAGCTCGTTGAATGATGTATCTTCCTGTACGCCTCTCTTTCCATGTATCATCCACCGACTCCGCCGCCACGATCTGGGATATCATCTCCATTTCCAGAGTTTTGAGATTTATTTCCATTCTTTGGGAAGAAAGGCAAGGGGAAAATAAAGACCACAACACCACATCCGCATGCTCATTAAAACAGAGTTCGCATAAAAGTCGGGAACAAGTGGAGAAAGCAAGAAGGGGAACCTCTGAAACCCTCGGAAATGTCTCATTGGCAAGCAAGAAGACACTGCAAAGGCTAAAAAGGTGACGAAGGTGAAGATTGTGAAGAATGGTACCACTACCAAGAAACCAATATGCTACCTCCACTCGCGCACGAGAACAAGAAACAAGGAAAGATAAGTCATGAGTGGCCGTGAGAGCGTTGCGGCGTCCGGGTAAGGAAAACCGCACAATATGCACAAGTGAGAGCCCGAACTCGAGATCTACCCGAGACGGGTCTCACACTATTTTGTCCTGTCCATCCCCTGTACTCTTTTAGAACATCGAGCTCTTTCGCTTCTCAGCGCTGGTCAACACGAGCATCGGCGTCTTGCGTCGTCCACCGGAAACTTGCTTGGGCTCCTCCATGCAGATCTCGACCAATCCACCACCAATTGAAGCACCTTCGTCGCTGCTCACACTGTTGGCAGTGTAGCATCCGTTCGAATCAACGGAGGTACGATCGCGTGATCGTTCTTTCAATTCCTTCCTCTCCGAACCAATGGCGCCATTTGCGGCCGCACGAAGACTTCCAATGCTGGGTTTGCCGGAGAGACTCCCACTTCCTCCGCTGTGGACACTGTCAGAGTCGTTGTCGGAAGACATTGGGAAATTCATCTCAGTCTCGCTAACTGGCGTCATGCTTCCGTTGCTGCCGGACCGAACACCTCGACGCTCAATTCCAGCACGAACCAGGCTGTGCACAGCGCGGCGGCGCTGGCGAGTAGCAAAGTTCTTGCTGCCCTCGTGTTTTGTGGTTGGGCTGGCTTGGAGTTCCTCCAACGGTGGAGGACCGCGTGGTTGACGAACTGGGTGTTCACCGGCACGTTGCTGGCCTGGTCCGAAAGAACCAGTGCTAGGCGTCTGAGGGAATCCTACAGGACGGGTAATAGCAGACTTGGGTCCATCAACAGGGGATTCACTCGAGTCGGACTTGAACGCAAGTGAGGACAAAGTCTTCTTGTGGCCACGACGGAAGGCATTGGCTGATGGCGGTGGCAACGGAAGAACCTCTTGCGGTGGACTCGGTGACTTCTTTGGAGGAGACGAACTACGAGATGCCCATGGACTGGGGTTAATTTCGTTCGGGGGAGACACCTCTGCGCGGAAGGTAGGGGTATTGACCTTGGGTGGGGACGAGGTGTAGCTCGGAGTCGGTGGAGGAGGCGAGCTTGCAAGGTTCATTGCCAGCTGGTGCTGAGAAAGTGCTGCATTTTGTTGCTGTGACTGTTGGTTCGATTGATCAAGAACATAGTTGTACTGCCCTGTCATCGGGTTGTATGCCAAATAAACTCCAGGCTGACCAGTTTCCTGGGGAGTGGATAGGTTGTTCAACTGTTGGTTGTACATGTTCATGCTGGGCGTGAAAGGCGTATTGGGATATTGCTGTGCTTGTCTCATGCCGTTCGTGTTAATGTTCATGCCAGAGAATTGCTGAGCAGTAAGGTTGAGGAGCTGCTGTTGAAGTTGTTGCTGTCTCTGCGCGAGATACAGCTCCGTAGCAAGCAGCTGGGCAGCAATGCTTGGATCCATCTCGCTGTCATCGAACTGAACGGGTGGTGGCGCTAGAACCTGTTCAGCAGAAGAAAAGAACTGCTGCTGGCCGAACTGGTTGTGTCCCGAGTTAGAAAACCCAGTTCCGATAGCGGTCTGGGGAATGCCCTGATTATGTCCATTGAAGTTCTGGCCTGCGTAACGCGATGAATCTAAACCGCCGCCAATACGATGCTGAGGTTGATTATAAGGAGCGGAAGCTGGTGCCTGGCCAGTCGGAGTCTTCGGGGCGGTACGGAGACCAGCAAGGAGATGAGATCGGCTCGTCCTCGGAGTGGGGTTCTCCACCTGATTTTCACTGATGGAAGAAATCTTCGGAGGCGAGGCAACACTAAGGCGTTTCAACTGGGCGCCTTTGCCGCGAGATGCAAAACCGGCACTGGGAAGGCCCAACCCACCGTTGGGTTGGAAGTTGTTGTAGGTCATTTGAGCGAGTCCGCCGGCGTCCAAGCTCATAATGGTCGTTCGTCTAAGCGGATTGTTTTGTGAAAGGTAAAGCTGCGATGCAGACAGGCGTAGAAAGGATAAAGGGTCGAAGCAAAAGACCGAACGTGGCTACTAACCGACGGTCGGTGTCTTTCAGGGAGCGTTTTAGGGACTGTTGATATGTCGGAGCGCAAGATCCGAGAGTGAGTTTGGTGTACAGGGTACGTTTGCTAGCAAGACAGACGTCGGTATTGTCGGACGAAGATTAGAAGATTAAAGGATCGTAAGATCGAGCTAAGTAAAAGGCTGAAAATCGTAAGAACCGGCCGACAGGCTTTGCAGCTGAGTATTAACAGAGAGAATCGCCGTGGCAACTGAGTACAGGCAGTGGCAGACAGGCTCTTGTCGTTGACGTTGGGAGGATTCAAGCTGTGACTGCGGGGGGAAGTCGCGTGCAGGCTGGCGATAGATGGCCGAAGTGAAGTTGTTATGGAAAAGTTGAATACAAGAAGCCGTGAAGGACGGGATCAAGCGAGCGATCTGAGCAGGTCGAGATGGGCTTTTCCGGACCGAGATTGCTGGCTTTGCAGACAAGGAGCGACGATGCTGGCGCGCTCGATAGGCAGTAGATTAAGTAGGGAGTAAGGCTGGGTCCAAGTGGGACAAGTTAATAGATGCAAGAGCAACTGCAGTGAAGCAGAGATGAACAAGGTAGTAGAGAGCGAGGGGAGGGGGGGTAGATAGAAGGAAAGGGCGGGTGGTGGTGTGGAGGATGGAGGAACGAGGAACAAAGAGGATGGAGATGGACGAGGATGAAGAAGATGTGTGGTGGGCGAGGGCCGGGCGGGTCTTCTGGCGAGGGCTTGGTCGCACACGCTGCAGGCAAGATTGGTTCGCGCCACGAGCCGAGTCACCCCTATCCGGCCACCCTGCAGCAAATCACCGTCCAAGGGCGGCCTTCTTCAGTTCACCACCGCCTGGGAGGGAGGGTAAGCTGAACAAAGAGATGCCCCGAGGTCCGAACAGAGACAAAGAACAGAGGGAAACAATAGCACATGCAGAGCGAACGGCCTGCTCACTGTCAACAGCGTCTATCTTCTCCAGTCACGAAGAAAGGGCCTGAGGCGCCGCATCCAAATGGCCCTTTAGTGGGCGGCTAAGCACATGCAGCATCTTGGAGCATTGCCCTTTTGGCCATCGTGGCCGCCCTTTGGCCAGTCATTTCGAAGGACACGGCGCCTTCAGCACGCAGGAATCTCCATAACGAACGTACGGAACTATCGCATAGCCCGTCTCTTGATTCTCGCATCCCCAACAGCAATTATTCTCCGTCTTTACCTGCGACCGTCAGCTGCGGCTGTCGACGAAAGGCGCGCATGAAGGGGTTTGCAGATTCTGTAGCTCTTCGCACTGCAACCAGGCCCAAGGGTCGGGTCTCATATAGCAGTTATTACCGATGACGGCCCTTCGACTCATCCTCTAAAAGAACCGTTCTCGACTTCGCACTGTCCAACGTCTGAACTTCCTAACGGCGCACATGCAGAAACAATCTCCTCTTCGCCACGCGACAGCAATTGACTTCTTTGTCGGAGCTCGCGATCGTCAGCAAGTCATCAGCAGCCACCGAAAATCGTACCTGAACGATCGCCATCACGAAGCTCCAACAGGGAGGCCTGTGAGGTTTCTGTGCTGTTCAACCAGAAGCGAACGACGAGCTGGTTTCATCTCGCGGTGTTCCCGTTTGGGCGGCTCCTTGAAACCGACTATAGCTGTCTCACCAGCGCTAAAGCGTGCATATTTCATCTCGTTAACGCCAGGGACCACAACGCTATGTAAACTCTACAAATGCCAAGCTGCGAACTGACACAGGCACCGTTGAAACGGCCTTAGCTGTTGATCCTAAAATAAGTTTTTCAAAGCCCTACGAGGCCAGAGCGTGCATCGATTCTGCCCCAACTACAAACAAAGCATCACGTACATCCATAGCGCATGAAATCAATTCCATCATGTTGGGCTATGTGGTAGACACACCACCCATTTGACAATCCCGAATTTAGAAAACTAATTCCATTGTTAAAAGATCCCGAATACGGCCGAATAATGCCACGCTGATGTGATGACAGATAGGCCTCTCTAGCGACCATACGTGAGAACAAAGAAAACCTTGAGGCTTTACTCAGGGGAATGTCATATTTGATACTGACCAAAACTTATCGACTAGGGAAAAGTCAGCTGTCGATGTTTCCTCTTAGGATCCTCCGCGTTTCACGCTGACGACCCGCCGACCCGCCACTCCGAACTATCCACTGCCTATGCGAACTCCTAGCCGAAAAAGCACCCAAAGAAACACTATATCTATCATGGTGTCGACTGGTCTTCGTAAATTCCGAATATAAATCCAAGAGTCGCTGAAGCTTGTCCTCTGTGAGAGTACGGAGATGTATGCTCTCCCATCGAGGCTCAAAGCTCATGTTCGCAAAACTACGGCTCGTAGTAGCTGAAGCGTGGTGGAGACCGAGACCGAGACCGACCCTTATAGTTATGGTACTCTGAAGGTGGTCCGAAAGTCCTCATCTCTCGATCCAGAATAGGCAATCCGAGGTTCACTGGAACGTCTAAAGAAACGAATGGATTAGCAAAACTCGTCTAGAAGCGACTGATATAAAGTTCGTGCATCGAGATAAATAGTCTCAATACATAGCCTGCTACCACACAAGGCAACTTCAGCTCCTGCATAATTCCATCCTCTCTTCCAGAGTTACTGCCGCTAGATGGTGCTCGCAAGGCTATATAGAAGAGGTTTACTTACTCCTACTACTACCTAGTGTAGGTTGAACAGTCCACATCAAGTGCTTAAGGACGTCTCCCTTTTGGCCCCGGGCATTCTCTACGATTATATTGTTGCGTCCATTAAACGCATGGAGCGACGGATGTGCCAACATTAACTCGCCTTCCATGAATCGGAAGTCTTTATTTCGAGTGATTTCTCCTGAAGGAGACAGAAGTGTTCCAAATCCGTCGCCTGCCGCGACGACAAGACGTCCGAATACGACAGCCTCGTGGACGTCTGCAAGCAGTTCGACGCCCTGCCTAGTCTCGAGAGGCTCAAGATCAAGGGGCTGTGGAGGATATTCTGGTTTAATCAAAGTATTTGATAGGACTAGCTCCGCTCGAAGCTGTTCAGCGCAATCTATGTGGGTGTCGAGGAGTAGATGACCGAGAGGATTGTTGAAGCCGACGGAATTGCGGAGAATCTCTAGAAATCGTGGGTGTCGGACCAAATCATCGCGGTTGTGTTGAACCGAAGTCTTCATGAAGTCGACCAATTCCTCATCCTTGGCTATTTTGTCTGTTCCATGGGCGATATGGTAAAGATGCTCTAACAACGCCAAAGTCTCCGCCCCAGAAACCGGATAACACGTTCTAAGCTTCGTCGAGGAGAACTGACGCAACTCTTCATATCCAATATCTAGCGCGAAGAGGTAGAGTCTCATCTCATTCTTGAACACGGTAAGAGTCTTTTCCGTCGGGCGTACATCGTCGGGTTTAACCGGAAGGCGGGACCAATCCAGGACAATTCCTTGAGTATCAACCACTTCCAACGGGGCGTGTGGCTTGAATGGCTTGTAATCACCAAACTTTAGGTACTCTCCTAAGCGTTGCAGTGATTTTACAGATGGTGTTGCTCCTAGACGGCAGATCGTTGCTGTGCCGACCTTTCCCACATGACTTCCTTTGAGTATTTTGGCTAAAGTCGCGGCGGGAAGCTTTTGGAGACACCCTTCTGAGATGTTGTATTCATCCTCTGAATCATTCGTGCCAAATAAGAGGAGTGTAGGGGCTTCCACGACGACTTCAGTCTTGTGCGTATGCCCATTAATACTATAGATGCCATTGGTCGCTACGTTCTCCGTCGCTATGGGGTCGATTCGGTAGGATCCAAGTTTCTTTGGGACTTCTCCACGAGATGAAGAATACTTTTTTCGTGCGCCTGAGTTGTGTCCGCTACCCAAAGAAGAAGCACTACTATCAGTCCTGCCTCGCTTACCCGACTTTGAAGGCGATGAGAAAGCCGAAAGAGAACCGCTGGTCGTCATTGTGTTTGCAAGCTCATCACTTGGCGTTTCCAGTGCCGCCCTTCCATCGTCTTCAGATGCCGGTGCGCGTGTTGGGGTGTGTATATTCGATGCGAAGTTGACGCCGACGTCAGCCATGGTTTCGCAGAGGTGACTTTCGAGAAAGACAATCTTGGTCAACTGATTGGCAATTGCGCTGAAAGTCTAGAACGGGGTGTATGTGTGGAGGAAAGGAATATTTTATCGGTGTAAATGGAAGTAAAGATGGCTAGGTGTTTTCTTACCACAGTCGGGCTCCTAAGTGACGGGAGCTCAAAAGCGAGGAGAAGTTTTTGTGAGAAGATAGGATAATGTCCTTATTCTCCTTCGGAAACAGCAAGCTTTTTGCAACTGTATGGACATGCGCCGTCAAGACGATTGTCAGAGATACGCGCTGGGCGACAAGTTTTTAATAGTAGGGATTGTGCGTATAAAGAAATGGAAGGAAGGACACAGAAGGTGAATAGGCTAGAAATGTTTGCTTGTACTCAGAACAAGCCGCATAAGTGTCGTATGCGCTTGAACCCAAGTGAACAGACCTGCTGTGAGTAGAAGATTAGTCAATATGATTTTCGTATTGAGAGGGCTTCACCAGCCTTACGCAAAGTTGATTGGTCTCCTCAGCGCGACACTCACTTCACCGATGGATTTCTTTGTTTGGAGTGCGGAGTGTTCACTTGAAATCTCACAGTGCGGACTCTGGACAGGCAGGTGCAGAAGTGAAGAGTTGAAATGAAACTTAGGTAGTACCTCGAATGGTGGCACGTGTTCGCTTGGCATTGAATCCTACTGGTCGAACCAGACTCGACGCTTTTCACCAACGTGCATTTATCAATGCCTAATATTAGCTTGGGCTCGGACTAAGGCAGCCATGTAATCTGTGACGTGACACAAGGAAGCTCTATCGTAGGCACATGCAGCCTATGAATGCAGACCTATGTCTACCTTCTACGCCCAAACATCTCACCTCCCAAACCGTCCCGACCCTCATTTTGCGTGATCGTCTCTGCAGCTTTGACAAGATCATAGCTGATACCCTCGTCAACGACGCTGTCTTTTTTGTACCGAGGGTGCTGCCGGACAAAGTGTCGGATCCACTTTGCAGCCGTCCATAAAGTGCCATCAGCCCTCTTCCTTATCAAATCAAGATACCTTGCCAGTTCGCAGCGTGTCTCGACATCAACATTCATGCTATTGAGGTAGTTTTCGACCAGTGGTATCAAGCCTGGGAAGCCTCCCTCCTGAGTTTGCTGGCCATTGATGATTTCGTTAATGGTCATAAGCTCGTATTCGTCTTCTACTGGACCAGAAGGTGTAGGTGGCCTACTGTGAGGAGCTGGCGAAGACGTGCCGGTAGATGTTTTGGGGGCCCGGGCCGGGAAAGGGTTCTTACGGAAGTGAAACTTTTGGCTTGACACGGCATCACGAATATGAGCCGTCTCCATATTTGCGGTGACTTTCGTTATCGGGATGTAGAAATTGAGATCGTAGCTGAGAATCGCTCGAGTAATGAGGACGATGAAAACAGAGAATGCCGCATTCTCAAAGTCGGTGATCTGGATTTCCATGGGTCGGAATTCGACTCGCCATCCGGTCTCACTGCCCGGTGGTGGAGGCTTGAATCGCATGTGTTGCCAGTTCGTCGACTGAAGATTCTCGAAATGGTCCGCCTTTCGGAGATCCAATTCCTTGAGATCCTCCGCGAAGACAACGATGGGATCGCGAATAAAGAGATGCGCAAAGTGGGTGGCCAACAGATCATCCATCCCACCATCCACTAACCGTTTCTTAAGGTCCTCGTCGACTACTAAGTTGGGATCTAAGTACTCCCTCCGTAGACGAGGATCTTGTGAGATGTAAGTCGAATTGGATGCATATCTAGATTTTTGCAGACGCCATCGGTCATTTTTGAGGGGCTACAACATGTGAGCAAACGTTCTTCTCAGTATCACAAGTTGAAAGTACCTCTTCTCCCAGCTCTTCTGGGGTTCGATCGTCAACAGCTCGGCTGATTTGATTCCAGCGGACATCGGTATCAGCAAGAAACCCCTTATAGACTGGAGTCGCCGCCGTCAAAGCTAAAAGGATTGGACCAAGTGGGCTGAGTTGATCATACATCTTCCGGCCTTCTTCAATGTTTTTGGCTTGGAAGGTAATTTGCAGACAGCAACTTCCCATCCCAAAAGCCATTGCGTCCATGTAGATATGATTTGCTTTGGCAGCACCATTGCGGACATCATCGTCTTCGGGCCATTGGTGAAGATCATAGTTCACAGTGGGATCTTGAAATGGCCATTTGGTGTTCTCATCCTTGAACACAGGCACATTGATCTCTACTTTTTTTCCTCTTCTGGAGCGGATGTTGGCAGCCAAAGTCGGGAAACGAATGTGAGGGTTTGCAATTTCGTCTGGCACAAACTGAGACCGAAGCTTTTCTCCCGAAACAGGATAGCTAGGTACTGTGCAGTCTTTGGTCCCCAGTCGAGGAAACGTAGTTAGCGTGATTGGGTATTCAGTGGGTGCCATATGATCCTTTGCAATTGTTCGCCTACATAGGAAATCAGTACCATCCCAGTGAAGCGAAAACGCAAAGTTATCTTACCGCCACTTCATATTTGGCTCAACATCCAAAAGATCCTTAAACCCAATTCCCCATGGCTTTCCTGGCGTAGCTTCAAGCATGAATCGGCCGAACTCGGGATGGAAGACAGGTGCTGTTTCCCCTTCCCTGTTCAAGTCAGTCACAGGGAAATCGTGATTGCCTTTTTTGATCTCACCTAGGAGCACCTCGCCGAACATCTGGAACGCCGCCGCCTTGGTGCAAAAGCGTCTCGTCGTTGGCCAGCGCTTGCAGAATATCTGCCTGCCGGAGTGAAAGCCGAACCTTGCGGTTCTCGTCATCGTAGCACACTACCAAGTATTCAACCTGAGAACTGATCAGTCGCAACCTCAAGAAAATTGGCATCAGAAATGAACTCGATACCTCATCTCCCCATAAAAGAGCATCTCTTTCTTTCCCCTTCGCTCCTCGCCAGATAGCAAGCAATTGCTACTTCACGTGTAAGCCCATGAGTCCTATAACGGTCAATGGCTGCTGCCTACCTCAATTCCCCAAGACCGTACATGGCTCGCGACCTTCTTTGCTTCCGGCCAATCCAACGGGGTGCCAATGGCGCTTTGAAGATGATGGTTAGCAGAGATATCAACATGCAGCAGCGCAGGTCTCACAGCAGTCCCATCCCAAGTGGATCCCCCGGTGCACGGATTCTCGTTCAAACTCTAGTCTGGGATGACACCAACGGATAGGAGTTAGTGGCTAATATGCTTAAGCACGCGAGGTGGTGGAGGTGATGCCGGGCTACACAGCAGTATCTAGGCTTAGCAGGGTTTGGAGGTCACACAAGGGCAGCAACACTTCCTTGCGACAGCCCAACCAAGATGCAGGTATCCAGAAAGCCTCCTCTTCTAAGTGCGAGCCTCGTTTGACGCTTCGAAACGGCGTTGAGCACACAGGAGGAGCTGTAAGATGAAGGAGGCATGGTGTGAGGTCGTGATGCTGATTAATAATTAAATGGAGCGTTGAAAAGTTTCGTCCCGAGGAAGCGGAACCCTGTCAAAGGCCCGAATGACGTGAAAATGGCGTTGCTTAAATTGGTGTCTAGTAGGCAAGCGTGTTCCCAACCTCGAACTTCTGTAGAGGTATAGGTAGGGGAAGCCAAGGAAAAGCAAACATTCGTAGTCAACTGCATGGCGGTTTGGGGTTCGTAAATTCGTCATTTTCAGAGTCTCTGGTTGGTTTCCCAATGCAACACCACAACGACTCACGCCACAATCCGGGGAAGATCAGGTCTTTCCCTGTCATGGAGGAAGAGAGCATGTACTGCATGGTGATAGGGTTGGAGAATGTGTTGATTGCCTCTGAAGATGGCGGACAATGGTAGTCAAGGAATCGATTTGATCATCTGTTGATCAACTGTCATTGGGTGATTGCGCACTGGACTTCGCACAATTGCATCGTGATGAGATATCTGGACTCAGAAATCCAGACCTCACATCTCTGTCCGAATTAGTCATGGCATCCCCAAGGATCTTCACTCCTTTGTACGCACTGGTTTTCACTATCGAAACCCTGCGTTGTGGTGAACCAAGCCGTATGTAGATCGCGAAGATCATGCCACCCACGGAACCTCACGAAAATGTCCCAAGTTTCGCTGCCGGGATAGGGATCCTGCATGCAGGCGCAGCAGAACAGGTGTCAGAAGCTGTCAGAGAGAACAGGTTGCCCATTCGATGGGTGGAAAGATGCGGCATGCGGCAGCCAACCCTTGTTTTGTGGTACTGGATCTCCTTGTACCGCAAACTCTATAGGCGACTGGAGATGTTGTGATTTAAAGGGGGATCTAAGCATGTGGTGCCCCACAGGCGAGATCAAGATGGAAAAGGGCGTATCAGTCAGTGGTACAAATCAAGGTACGAACAGAATCTAGCAATCCACGCAACATTCGTTGCTGGAGGTTTGCATAGCAACTTTGAACTCGTTACGAGTCCGTTACAGCGAAGTGACGTCTTTACACAAGGGAGTAATACTATGTTATGAATCTCAAAATTGATGGGCTGCCAAGACACCATTGTACGGTGCCTAAAACAATGATATTGGAGAAAGAGATTCGCTCTTATAGACTGGAATCGAGCCAATTTGGCAGATTCGTGAACAATACTTAATGAAGAGGGTACGGACACGGTCTCATTCAATTACAGCGAATTGCTTTTGAAATCCACTCTCGCACCGATACGGTCTACTTCATCCACCCCACAATCAACACCAATCATCCCGCTCCTTCATGCACTTCTCACAAAGCGTCAAAGTCATACAAATAAATCTCAGCCTCAAAACAGCCTTCACTCCTCCCACCATAAAGGGAACCCGTGTTTCGATGCATAGCGCCATTCAAACCAGACCTGACATGTTCCCGAATGAAAAGGTGGTATAAAAAACGCCTCCAGCAAGAATGAGGGGCCTGAAAGCCTCCAGACGCAAGTGCCAAAATGCAACATTTGCTGGTATAATGACAGAGATAGAAAGAAAAAGGAAACTTATACGGAGAGAAATACTAAGTGGATGGTAAGGTAATCGTGGAAAACAGTACGGAATCGGTGCCTATAATAAGGCAATAAATCGTCCAAGAATATCGCCGACCACCCAGAAAATGCTTGGATAACTTCATGTGTGCGCCCAAGCTCCGATCCCGCGGACATAGTCCGTTTATAAATGCCAGATGAACGATGCTCAGTTACTCCGGAAAATCCCGCAAACCAGTTCGAGAACCATTGTGTAGACCCGCCCATATGTAAGGATGCAGCATAATAGCTGCCTAATTGACGTTTTGACTTTTAGAAACCACTTAGATGCAAGGATACGTTGTTGAAGAAGACATGGATCTTGCGCCGGATGATGCCTCGTTAAGACTCATGTATGATAGCGATGTTATGCGGCAGGTGAACCATCACCAAGCGATTTCGGTCGGAGGTTAGAGCTGTTCATGGCTTTGCCATTGCCAGTTCCCATCTTCCTCGTCAATTTAGCATAGTCTAACATCAGATTAGTAAAATCCGGCTTCCCTACAGATTGAAACACTTACGGAGACCACATGCATTGCACAACGTCCTTGCTCCATCAGGGCCACGTCGCCATTCCGGAGTTTCGGCTCGGTTGCAACTATGACATCTCCCGGGCGGGGCTGCTCGCTATCAAGGTAGTTAGTTTCAAGTTTTGCCTTTTGATTGTGTGCAACTCACCCCACGTCGTTTCTTTGGATCAGAGCCTGCGAAACCACCACTTCCTTTGGGATCTTCATGGTAGTTGTTTGGGCCTTCATGCTCGTAGCCATTTAAGGGGCGGTATCGCGGATCTTGTTGTTGCTCGGCAATGTTCACTTGCTGATGATTAAAAACAACTTCTCGCATCCGCTGTAATGAGACCTGGATTCTCTCGCTTTGTTTCAGCATCTCATCGACTTCTTCTAGTCTTGGCATGGATGCTGGTGTGAGTCCATTGCGTTGGTTTTCATGTGCTCGCTGCCTGTAATGCTTGGAAAAGTCGCAAATCTTGCCACCTCCATCGGCCATCTAGCAACAATAAGTAAATTTGTATGGGCAAAGGGGATAAAGTGTACCAACCTCGTTCAAAGAAGCCTCTATGTCGAAACTTTCGAGATGCCGTTTGACAGATTCACCATAGGGAGCCAGACTCGTCCGACCAGCTTTCTTATTCTCCTCAACCCGACTGAGTTCAGCATTATCCGACCGCCAAGATGGCGGTGGATAACGGGGAGGCGCTGAAAAGGTCGCTGATGGAGGGTACGCGGGGCCTTGGCCGCTAGATGGTGCAGAGTAGGGATACTGCAGTTGATATTGCGAGTAGCCGTAGGGAGGGTTCATGGATCCAGCAGAGTGTGGCGCAGTTTCGTAAGTCGATGTTGGTTGGGAAGGGTAACTCGAATACGGCAAACTAGGCCTGGGTGGGTTTGTTGGTGGTGACTGTGTAGTTCGCAAAGGATGTAGCGTGGGTAGCTTGGGATTATGGTGGGTGGGTGGAAACGGAGGTCGTGGCAATGGTTCAGCTTGTGCTTGCGATTGAGGTCCAGCTCCTGTCGATGAAGGAGGGTTCATGTAAGGACTCCTTGGATGTGAGTAAGGGTTAGGAGGACCTTGACTGTGATGATCCACCGAATATGTTCTCCGGTTTTGATCTGAAGGGGAGGTCGTTGCTGAGGGTGCCGGATACACTTGAGAGGCCGAGACCGGAGCAGAAGATGGAGGCGCTGGATACGATAGCGGTGGTTCAGATCCAAGAGCCTCCGATATAGATGGTAACGACTGTCTTGCTGGCGGCCTCTGCTCTTTCTCATCCCCAGAAGTTCGACGGGACTCTGGTGGAGATATTAACCCCGACAGCGCACCTGGTACTGAGTTGGCATTCGACGATTGGTGTCCGCTGTAAGGAAGCGGCGGGCCGGGGAATGGGTACGACGGGCTGACCATAGCAGGAGCCGAATGTTTTCTTTGATAGTCGGCCTCTTCTCGCTTGATTTTGTCAGAATCTAAGTAATTAATAGATGGTAAACCGACACTACGAGACAGTCAGTAGAGTTCCAGCCAAAGAGCATCGATAGAACCAGACTATCGGTGAAGACAAACAACGGACCTTTGCCTGCTGCCGGCATCCAGCGTTTCCATGGCGGATAGAAGCCGTGCCTTTCTTCGTACCTAGCACCTAGGTGTTCGCCAGGAACGGACGAACGTCTCCCCTCGATCGCGGGGAATCGTGGGTCCCGCAGACTCCTGTGCCTTCCCGCGACAACGACCAATCCGTGCGGTAAGGTTCCTCACGATCTATGACCCACCCAGCGCTCTCAACCAAATTCCAGCACGATGCAATGCCCAGCTCGGCCCGCGGAGATTTATTGAGTAGATGCGGTTCCTGTGCCAACTTGTCTCCCCCGTCTTTCCGTATAGCCCGAGGATTCGCAAGGTCGTATACTGCTAGTGTGAATGGTGTGGCTGAGGTGCGTGGATCGTATATCGTGCGGTGGACGGGATGAAATGGGCGCAGTGGACGAGTGGGAAGGGAGTGGTTACGATGTTCTCGTTGTCAATGGCTCCCTCAACGGTTGTTTTCTTGCCTTTGCTCCAAGTATGTTCCCGCGGCGGCGGTTTGTCGGTAGCGGTCGGGAGCAGTCAGTGTTGGCTCGGATGGTTCGACAGGTGTGACATTCGATGACAGGCCCAAACCCGTGATCTGGCAGTGCTCGGCAAGCAGGTTGGATCCAACGGCAGCTTCGTGATTATGGTCAGAGCCGGCTGGGCCAGAGCGAGTGCATGATGGTGAGAGGGGAAACGGGGATAACTTTAGTCAAGCAGATGCGATCGGAGATGAACCGCTTCGGCAGGGTTCCCAGGAAGAAAGTGCTCGGGCGGAGAGGTACTGGGATGCACTGGCCGGGCGAGTTTTTGCCCCTCTGCCAGGGTCTGTTCTGTTGCTGGACAGAGGTGATGGCAGCACTCCAACGACGACCTCTTTTGGGAGTGGCAGCAAGCAGAAGTCAGAACAGCGGACTCGCTTGCATGGGATTGCCGCTCAGCACGGGCGACGCACCAAGCTGGAATCGGATCTCTTTGCCCCTTCGCTGCTCCACGGTGCATGGCCCATTTCACGAGCGAGAGCCCACAAACCGCTCGCTCAGGGCAAGATCAGCGTTGCTCTGCGCGCTGCAGCGACTATCAGCCCGACTTTCTCCTGGCTGAGCGTCGAGGAAACCCCCCAACAAAGACCCACCCGGCTGCACCTCCAGGCCCACACCATGCCGCCAGCGAGCGGAGTGCATGCCACGCCTCGTCACCTACCGGCCAAAACCCTCCACAACCTCCGCAGCAAGCCATGATTTTATTATCCTACCTATCCTCGCCAGCCCAGGAACCGCGCTCCCAGGTCAGCGATAGCATCATCATCATCATCATCATCATCCTCACCAGCAGCATCTACACCGCGCGCCCGCACTGAGCAGCTGTAAATCCTGCGCCATCAGCATCCGCGTCCTGCCTCGTCGCCGACATGCCGCTTCCTTGTGCCCCGAGCGAATGGGATCCAGCGGTGGCAGGTATGGCAAGTCGGCGACGCGCGAGTGCTGCTGGACATGGGGGTTGGAAAGTTCAAGGGATGCTGTGGGTGCATCCGTGGTCAACAACCCCATGTTGGCGCCCTTACCCGGAACCTTGGATCGCTGTGCGAATAATCGTCACTGGCTCATGGGCCGTCAGCGATGCGATCGATGCCAGCCGAGCTAGCACCTGGCTGAGACCAAGCATATCCCAGAAAGGCCTGGCGAATCCTGGCTGTCGACAGAATAGGCCTTGGCACAGCCTTTTGCGGCGAAAGGGACGGGCGGGTTGGCAGAAGGGTTCCCTCGAGACACGGCTGCATCTGAGCATCCCACCCACCGCCCACCGCCCTGATCCATCTGTTCATGCGGCCGCGTATATGTGCCGTGGGTATTCTATCTGCCTACCAAGATTTGCAAGGGGGCCATAAATCTCATCGACTCAAAGATGTCGGGATCCTGCGGGCGTGGCCCTGTTTTCGTCAGAGAAGGGGCCCAGATACCTGAGTCGTTCTGAGGGCACTCCTCACGGCCAGCTCTCCTCTCTTGTCATCGTGACTCGTGAGGCCACCTAGACCTGTCAAAATCTCTCACAGCAAGATTATTAGCTGCAACAAAGGAGCAGAAAGTCAGATACGGGGTAGTCGGCACGACTCATGCTCCTCGTTGCAAAAGCCCGCAGCCTGCAGCGCGCCCATGCCGCGTGCCTCTTGGATTTCGCGAAGACGAAGGGTGCTCACTGCGCAAAATCAGGCCACTCTTGCCGTTTGCCGTCCTGGGCGTTTCTCTCGACGGCTACCCGCCCGCCCCCC
>AJFK01000419.1:0-37282 GCA_000467715.1 Hysterium pulicare CBS 123377
CGGCAGGCTGGAGCAATAGCGCAAGGCTTGATATGGATGGAGAGCAGGCTCGGCTACGTCAGTCCAAAAGAGCCAGCAATCAACCAGATCTGGCTGCGATGCTGCGACCCCCTCCACCTCTCTTCACACGTGTACTGTGCAACGTTTTGCGCCTGCGAATAGCACCCAAATGTACAGCGCCCCGCTGCGCACCGGCCAGCCTCCTGCGCGATGCCGCTGTCAAAGGCGTGCTGGATTAGCGGCATAGTCCGGCCACCTGTTTGGCTCCAAGGATCTCGCTACCACGCTATCGACAAGCTTCTCATCGAGATCATCTGAACGACGGCCCGGAGAAGTTGCCTTGATAGCTGTGCAGGGGTTCGGTGAGACGGCCAATCGCTGCATCCGTAAAGTGAAATCTTTTGAACGGTCTTGCGCCAGATCCTCCTCGAGCTGCGAGCTGACACTCGGTTCCATGAACGCCCCAGTCTGTCTGACAGCCCAAATAATGGGAATATCCAGTGTTGTTGTGGCCAATCGAACACGTTTACAATCTGCAAGTTTTGGTGACGGGATGCAAATGTCTCGCCTTCCTTACAGCTTCCCCAGTGGCCCTGTTGTAGTCGAGCTCTTGATTCTGCAGAACGATGCAGAATAGAAATCTATTCAACCCTCAGAATCACGGATTGTTATGCGGCCAACCTGTTGTGGACCATACCAGACTCCCATGTGCATGACGAGCGTCCGCGCAGCAAGGGTCGTGTGAATGCGTGATGCGTGTTGCGATCGGTTACTGGCAGCCATGGACAAGGTGAGCATAAGCATGGGAACGGGGTTCAGTTGCATCGTTCCCATGTCTACCAAGCCTCTCGTGGAGTCGTGGATGCCACTCACGCTTGAATTTCCTGCTTCTTTATGGGCATCGCTTCACAGCTGAGAAGCCGGCGCTGCAGTCATTGTGCGAGATCGGTGGCTTGCAACGTCGAACAGGTTTTGGAATCCCAAAAGCTTCTAGCATGACGAGGCAAATTAGCGATCCAAACGTGGGCAACCAGATCACTCGGTGGCCTCCACCAATACCAAGCCCCAGGGCGGCGGCCTAAAAGTTGCTAAAAATGTCACATCGACATCTCGCAGCCGATCTTCGATCGCGAATTATCAACCCTCCAGGGTTGTTCCCGTTTCGCTTCCGAAACGATGAACACATTCACTATTATTCGACCCTCGAACGCCACATTATTCGAGTGCTGATTCATCAACTGCACGATCGCCCTCGGAAGCGTGCTTTTTCGTCAGCGGGTCTCAGGATCCGGCCAGATTTTCTGAACGACATGACGGTCCGCTCGATGTGCAGAGGTCATGATCTCCATTTAGTTTCTTTCCCTACAGATCCTGACGGGTAGATTTCCGGTAGCGACGCAATCTATCGCAAAGACCAATATTTATCTGATCGAGAGTTTACCGAAACGCCGGCTGGTAAGTAGTCGCTCGTATGCTCGTAATATCAAGCCTCTCATCGAAGTCTCGTCTGGAAAGCTGAAGGCGTTTGTGGCTGCCCATGGCACCGCTCGTTTAGGTAATGTTGGCTTGTTTTCTATGCCTCCCAACTCCATTTTAGGACGCATGGGCTTTTAGTAAAATTGTCCATTTCCATATCCAATCTCTGCACAGTACTTTTCGCATATTGATATCCAAACTCCCAGACTTGCTGCAAAACCGAGCAGAAAGTATTGTTAGTGGAGCTACTATTGCCGACAGCTTCTATGAGTTCTAGTGGACACCGGAAGATTTGCCTGTCGAGACTACGGTCGCATGAGGATATTAAAATTCCAGCGTTGACTCCGTATCCCATGAGGTCCACATAATTCCGACGCCCACGCACTTTGCATTGTCGGTTCGCACGCGATATGTGGCAGTTGACCGTTTTGGACCTCCTAGGCGTTGCAATCATGGCCTTCTGCGTGGAAGTCTTGTAGCATCTCAGAGTTGGGCGTATTTCGTTACTATTTAATCCAGGCCGTTTAAATTTGACTTGCACCCATTGCCATCCGGAGAGATAGTATAATCGAATGTGTATGGAGGCAGGGTCACGTCGAAGAAAGGTACGAGTGATCAGACTCATGCCCTCCTTTCCATCCATCTTACAAAGCAACTGAATCGATATCGTACCTCGACCGATGCTATTATTAGGACTATAGCAGCGTGACATTAAAAAGTGTCTGCACGCCGCAGTACAGCAAGAGTTTCGTCCCTCGATTTACGGTCTGACTGGTTCAATATCAGGCGCTAGCACGGCATCAAACTTACCGTATGCATGCACTGGCCAGAGAGCAGTAGGACACGCAATTACTATGAATCTCAAGGATGCTAAGGACCAGCATCGTCCTATTAAGCATTTTCGTATTTTGAGCATGCTCTTCCACCCGGGACCTTACCCTGACCTCGGGAGCATCAAGACCTGAATCTGCCCCACAGTTTGTGGAGACCTGCCCCACATTTTGCTTGATACTCAAGTCATTCTCAGTCATTCTCAGGCACCTCGTCCCTGATGCAACTTGTTCATGTTGTACGTACGTCTTCATGGGTGATTCATTGTAGACAAAGGGCTCTGCTAACCTCCCTTGTCACGGAGACTTCTTGTTGGTTATCAAAGAGAGATAACCATTCGTCCTTTTGCAGCATGGCTCAAGATATTGGTGTGCTACGCAGGGAGTCAGTTCAACCGAGCAGCTCTCTCCACACAATTTTAAAAAGTGAGGCGCATGTATAGGATGGATCTGATCACACACGAGCGGCGTATGCGAACCTTCGCACCTTCCTGAGAACCATCCCTAGGGAAACCCCCCAACTCAGCACACAGCAAGACACCGAAATTTGATCGCACGATACATTTCACGGAACGACATCGGCTTGCCGGGTTTGGCTTGTCCCCCGATTCCAACTTTCCTACCCTGCGGGAATGCAAAAAACAAGCAACTAGCAAGTGATACGTAAGCCATGCCGTAGATCTTTGTACAGCGAAGGTCGCACTCATTCCTTTTTCTCGTACGATCAACGTATGAACCCCCGGAGGTACCAAGACACGACGTTTTCTCTCCGCTGTAAGGCGTTTCGGCTTGTGCAACGTTTTCTTTTGTCAGGTACTCCCGAATCTCGACTCTTTCGGAGCTAACCATGTTTGGTGGAAAGCGAGATCATGCTGCTCTGCCTTTTGATAGAGATCACCGATCATGTCTCACTTGCCGTCTGCATTAGCTACTTCTGTTATCCTAGCACCACATAAACCCGGCGTAGAAAGCATGAAACCGCTGCAGCCGGTTCCCCGACTACGTTTTGTTTTCGTCCTCCTGCAGATCGGAATTTTGAAATCTTCTGATTTTTGCCAGGAAATTTCCTGCCGGTAGTTGGACGCATATTTTCTTAAAAAGACACAAGGCATGTTGGCCAGGATAGTCAATTCAATGCCAAACCCCAATTGCTTCTTGATTTTCCCATCAGCCTCGGCTGGGATACCATTTCGTCGTCTTTCTCTCCCCGGACATTTCAAATCTCTGCGCAATGCTGAATGCAACGGGCATTGCGTGAGATCTTTCCAGCTATCCTGCGATCTGTCTCGCAGGTATGTGACCACAGCGATGTGGCCTCCTCCTGCATCAGCGCTTATCCTGGACCTGGAAGCAGTATTGGGACGACGACAGTTGTTGTCCTCAAGGTTGGGCCAGCGGTTTGCGTCGATGTTTTCGCGTGCTGTTAAAACGTTCCGAGCTCGCCGACCAAGAGTTCGAAATCGATTGGTTACGATCTATGTACTGCAGCTGAATGTTCTCAGAATCTGACAGATAAGATTGATGCCCCCAATGTTGGGCTCCATGCTTAAGGCTCTCGCCACTTTTTTATGTTCATTCAAACTTCGATGCGCATTCTCTCGTCAAACCATCAGGTTATGGTCCTGATGCGATCAACTCCCTGACCCTGAGTCAGACATCTCTTCACCGTTCTGATGTATCATACTTTCTCCTATTTCCTTCAGTCGGCGATTTGTACCATCACTCCACCCACGGTCCCAGCGATACACCCTTTATTGCTTTGAAGGGTGTTTCGCGCGCTCGCAACCGTATCAATCGACTTCAAGCCAAAGCGGAGTCACTTCACTCCAATGACTACCATCTGTAGAAGTTGCATCAGTGGAAGTCTATGGATGCTGTTCAGTCTGCATCTTGCTTTGAGCGCATAAATCAGGCATGTTCGAAAGTTTGGCGCATCCGAATCTAGCTACTTGACTCCGTTGTGGGCTTTAACGGGTCTCCAAAGATACGACATCCCAATAACGCCTTTTAAAACTTCACTTTTGTCCCATAAAAGCGGGAAGAAAAAGGCTATGCGCCATAGGCCCATATGGCGCACTGCCACCAATAACGGTTGCATACTTTGGGACGCCCTAGAGGTACCTCTGCGCGTCCATTTCAAAGGTCGTGATAGTTCTCCAGTGTCCGGTAAGGCCCAGCCCTGGAGTGAGAGATGTCATTTGAGGTTTGAAGAAGCCTGAACCCTGACTGCGACTCCAACGACCCACATATGGTCAAACAGTTTTTCAAAATGTCCAAATGGGATCTCTTTAATCAAAGCAGCTTTGAACCACTTTATACAGTATGCGCCTTTAAAGCTGAGCTTCCATCGGGCGCGTCTGGTTGGGTTCGGCACTCGGGTCTAGTGCTGCAAGAATCGTCGAAGGTTGGACGGCCCTGCAGTTTTGCCGCAACCTAATTGGGAATGTAACGCGAGGTAAGTAATTTTCTTTGTCGTTAAAAATATGTATTGAAATCGAACATGCGTTTCCCTTTCGGTCGTCAGAACGCGCGGGGTACAACATGCATATCCATGATTGACGGCCTTAAAACGACTTGTGAGCAGCGCAAATGGATTTTGAAGGTAGCTTTGCTTTGACAAGCAGCCTTGCTTTGTTTCTATTTCTGCTGGTGTTGAATAAGACCGTGGTTGCAGAGGCGTTCATGCATACGAGATCATCGGGTGTACAATTCTCGGGTCTCTGCATGGAATCTAGAACTGCATCTTCATATACTTGATCATCTCAAGTGTTACCATGTGGTCGGGATCGGCCTGGACGTCACCAGTCACTGGAAAGAGAAGTCAAGCCGCAAAAGGTCCTTTTGAGCCATTGGGGCTGGTGGAAGGCGTAGAAGAAGCTCTTTTGTTGGATTAAAGGCTTCTTTTGAGCCATCGGGGCTGGTGGAGGGCGTAGAAGAAGCTCTTTGATTGGATCAAAGGCTTCTTTCTGGTGGCGAAGGAATGACATGTCTATAGAGCCTGGGTTCTGGAAAGGCATTGAACTCTGGTTGCGATGAGCATCGGCCCAGAATTATTTAAGCTTCGTGGACTCCCTCGAGATGCCTGTGTAGATATTGAACCCGCTTTGATAACTTCGGACTTGTCCTCGTACTTCGTGATGTGAGGTTCCATTTGATCTCTCCTCGGCTCTACGTTGGGTTCAAAGACAGCAACATGTGCGGGATGCTGTAAGAGACGGAAAAGACCATCGCATCTCGTCGCCAAGCAGGCAAGCAGACTTCAATTGGCGTTACAAAACAGGGTCCCGGAGTAGTCATGTTCTAGGGCGGGCGACTCCCAATGCAGCGGATGGTTACAGACGCTGCAATCTGTTACACATCCGGCCCGTGCTCGGGGTCTTGTCAAGGCAAGGGGCGATCAGACCACTTCCCGCGATCATACGATAACTTCACCTTCACTTTGCACGCTCGCCCAGCCCCGACGACGACTCTCTCCCATACGCGCAGAACCACCGACCCCCGGCTGCCCAACGCTGTCTATTCGCGAATTGCTCTCGGCTGCGCATCCGCTTGGTCTCCAGCACTGAGTCCTGCCCGCCAGCGCTGCGTCCTCCTGGGGTCCTGCTGACTGGTCGTCTCCGCGACAGACCCAACCCCAGGCTTCCCGACGCCAAATTGAACCTCCACCTCCACCTGCATGGCATGATCTGAACTTTGACTCCTCCACCTGTGGTAAGATTCTTACACCTTCTTTCTGCCCGCCTCCTCCAAACTCCCACTGTCGCTGTCTGTGTCGTGCGCTCGGCCGGGTAGAAGGGTGCCATCATGGCGACTGTCAAGCCTAACAGTGAACCAGATGACGTGCTGCCCTTAGAGCAGATTGCCGTATGTGCATCAATTCGACAGGCGGGCAGTGCCTTCGAATCCGCTTTCTTTTACTGATGCGACGTCTGTTCATAGGTCGGACCATATTGTGTCTTTGACGACTTCAAGCCTCGACCGACGAGCACCTATACCAGCGATCCCACACGGCCCGACAACCCCGTTGCGAAGGAAGAAGCAATGGAGACACCCATCATGTCCAGCGACTTCCCTTTCAACAGTAATGCCAGGGCACCGTGGCTGACAACATCCGCCGACGACATAATACTGGCCACCTCATCGCCCGAAGACTATGGGCGTGGCGATTGGAACGAGTGGATGCAGTGGGACCCGGCCTCCAACAACAACAGCACCAGACCTCCTTTCAATGCCCAAGGCCCCCTTTGTTACCTCAAGCCTGGAGACGTTAAATCGCCAATCTTCAACCGACGACAGAACTCACAGCTGCGCGATGCGTCGCTTGGCTTACAGTCACAGACCATTCCCACTTCTCAGCCCATGCCGTCAAGAGTCAACGGCACGCCTTTTACCTTCGGCGAGAATGTCGAACAAACGCCGGCATTCAGTTTTGCCGGCGCCCCACTGAGTTCACCTTCAGTCGTTAGCGATGCAACACAGAATAACAATGGATTCTACTCCCCTCCTGTCTGGGATCAACAACAGTCTGGCGAGAGTCCAATGTTCACCTCCGCCCGATTTGAGCAATCGTCACACAATGTTCAACCACCTCGATCCACACCAAGCCTTCAGCATAGCCCTGTCTCTGCACATAATGCGCACACAAGCTCGTCGTCTGGACAATCTTCTCCGGAGCCGACCCATTCTGCTAACAGCAAGAAGCGGAAATCAGCAACAGACTTTGAAGACCCACCGGAGTCCTCAAAAGATCGACAACCACCAGTAAAGAAAACAGCGCATAACATGATCGAGAAGAGGTACCGTACAAACCTGAACGATAAGATTGCCGCACTACGTGATAGTGTACCGAGTCTCCGAGTCATGTCACGTGGAAATGGCAATGGCAATGAAGAAGATGACGATCCCGAAGACCTCGAGGGCCTTACCCCTGCTCATAAGTTGAACAAAGCTACGGTGCTATCTAAGGCGACTGAATACATCCGACACCTCGAGAAGCGTAACAAACGATTGTCGGATGATCTGACTGCAATGAAAGCCCGGATGGATAACTTCGGGAAGATGGCGATTTCTGCGCCCATGGCCATGACTGCCGCTGTGAGTACTCCGGATGGGGGGCGGTATCAAGATGACCCATTTGGTCATGGAGCTTTGGCAGCCGTGTCGGGTCCTCCGCAAGGGATGATCCCCGTCCCAGAAAGCATGGCGAATCTTCATCGCGGACTCCCCCCTCAACCACATTATGCTCCGCAAGCAGGTGGCTATCCGATGTACACCACGGCTCCAGGCCGTCCCGGCATGTCAGGCCCACCGATCATCCACGGCCGACGAAGCAATGGCATGATGGGCAAGCTGATGGTTGGATCATTGGCGGGTCTCATGATCATGGAAGGACTCTCCGAACGCGAACAGTCAGGAGAGCAACCGGAAGGACGTGGGCTGTTCGCCTTGCCCTTCAGCTTCGCCAGATTCTTTAGTCCAACAACCTCTCTTGGTGGCACATCTCATCAAGTTTCGCTCCTTCACCTAGCCAAAACCATCCTCCTGTTTGGTGCACTCTTTTACGTTCTTGGTCCTCTGTTCAACCCTAAGCCAAAGCCAAAGAAAAAGGTTAATCAGGCAATTATTTTGTCACCCGCTCCATCACTCGCCTCGCCGGTTGAGGTTCGTCACAAAGCATGGCTCACTGCCATCCAAACAGTTTGGGTTCCTCGACACAATTTTCTTCTCGAGATCGCGGCGCTGGGGCTCAAAACCCTCAAACTTAGCACTCGGAAAGTTATCGGATGGGATAGGTATGCCTTGCTCACAGGTATCACCATGGAGCAAGAAGCAGCACGGGTCAACGCATGGGCAATTGCACTTGACGCTCAGCTAACTGGAGGGGATGCGGAGATCAGTATGAGTCGCTTGGTCCTTACCCTTATGGCCTCTGGCACCCTCCCAGATACTCCAGCCCGTCTGATGCTAAAAGCCTTGCATATCCGCATCCTACTTTGGGAGGTCGCCAATGCGGGATACGGAACTTGGTATATGTTTGAAGAATTGAGTGCAAAACTTGCTAGAACATACTGGAATGCCGCTCGAATCGAACACAGGCTAAACACAAGCCTCTCCGCCAAAGATGCCAGTGGCATTGAGCCTCTTCCCGACCATTTGGCCGCTCTTCTAGAGATGGAGTGCGACGAAGTGCTCATTGACGGCATCATCCAACGAGCATATAATTTGGCATGGAACAAACCTAGCGCGGAAAATACGACGATCGACGATTCGATGGACAGTGTGGTGGAGGATTTCGCTATCGCGTCTCCACTCGATGCGCTTGCTGCATGGTGGTCAAGCTACGTTCTAACCAAAGCGCTTGCTGGCTACCTTGCCTCTAAAACTTTGGTCATGAAAGAGGGTGTAAAGCATGATTTGGACCTCGCTACAAGGACTGCTCCGCCTGCATCTGGAGCTCAACTGAGAGCTCTCGTTGCCAGAGCTGTCATGGTTGACGAGGATAGATCAAGCCACATTGCCACGGCCTTCCAAGCATTACCGTCTCCACCATCCGCAGCGACACTGGATGCTAAGAAGTCATCCCGTGCCCTTCTCATGAATGTTGTTGGCGATGCCCCCATGCCACCAGATGTCCGCAAAACTCTCACCTTAGCAAAGTGCCAAGCTCTGGTGGAATCGCCGAACGACGAAGCCCGACTGCGAGCCGCCTTCGTTATCAACAACACCTACCTTCCGAGCGCAAGCATCACGCTTCTCAGTTTCGCCGCCGCATTCAAGATCATCAATCATTTTGTGCAAGATGATGAGCTTCTGGCCGAGACTAAGCAAGGTCTTGAACGAATGGTGAGTTCGTTGCGGTTGTGGATCGGTCGTGAGGCCGGTGGCCGAAGCGGACTTTCGAATAAGACGCGAGGAGAAATCATCGACCGCTGTTTAGATGTCAGCAAGTCTCTTGTTGGTATGAATGAAGTCGAATATTCCGATTCTGCTTATGTGAGTCAGAACGATTCAGATGACGATATCGAGGAGAAGCCTTGATTGTTGTTGTTATTTATCCTTGTTCATATGCTCTCTGCCGCTGTCACATTCTTCTCTTTTTGTCCCTAATTCTCAGATGGACCGATTCAGCGATGAGATTCACAGGCGATGGGCTCATGAATTTTATTGGTGTATCTTGGTTTTTCCCCACGGGGTTACTGGAGTGTAAGGAAGGCAAATGGGTGACCCGAGTCACCCTTGTCTATGTCTATGTCTATTTCTTGGGCTCTTTTCTATTGTTTGATGATGGACTGTATACGATCTCGTCCACCCCCCTCCCTTACCAAAAGTTGGAGGTTCTGGTCTTCTTGTGCACAATACATACATCACAAGCTTGTTGTTGTGGATGAATTACTTTATCTTTTCTTTCTAGCTGGGATGGAAATCCATGGGATGTGATGTGATGGACGGCGTTTCTGATGATACTTTCTTTCCCCGGCGATCGAGGGTGTTTATTCTTTATATGGGCTTCTGCTCTACTACTGGCTTCCCTCGAGACTTTGGAGGAGAGGTTTATATAGACTCCAGTTTTCGGCTTGGTTCGTCGATACATATATATGTTCTCTGATGAATAGATCACACCCTTTTTATCTCAATGTTGTTCTCCTAGCAAGGGTGCTATAAGTTTCATAGTGAGAGCTAAATACTTCCCTACTAAATCGCTTAGCTACCTTGCCTCATATGTAATCTCGCTCTTTCTAGATAGAGAGAAATAGACTCTACGTGTCTATTCTGAAATAGTCACAGTCTTTGCCATTTTCGGACCCCATTTTCACAAGGGACGCGAGAAAGCAAAACATAGCAGCAATATGCAAAATTGTCAGCTTGGATAATAGAAAGCACGTTGTTTCTAGCCCATGCCGATGCCGTAGGTACGTGGGAACACTATACTACTCCCCGTTCCACAACCAATCCCAATCCAACCCAAATGCCCCGAGCAACAACTACAGTACGGACGGGAGTACAGAGTAAATCAATCAACCCCCGAATCAGAAAACGAAATGCAGAAACACAACAACCAATGGGGGTGAGTGGGTATAAAGGTGGGGTCCCTATCAATAGAGATAGATAGATAGATGATGGGTACACAACTCCTCCTAACCCGAAAAAGATTACATGCGGTGGATTATCTACCTGGTGTAATGTGAGTGATATCAAAAGTCCTCCCCTTCTATGCCTCCAAATCATCTGCTCCTCGACACTACATCTGTAGCTACGCCTCCTCCTACGACATCACTCCAAAAATTCAGAGAGCTCAGTGATCGAGAAAGTAACCCGCGTGGTTTAAGTATCACTCAACGAGACTTCTGTAGAAACCAAATCAGCCATGCTATTAAGTAGTGGATCCCATGAATGGGGCAATGCAACTTACCAAGCTAGCAATCGCAGCCGCCGACGCCAAGTCTGGTTTTCCGGAAACACTCCTCTGCGCCGCGCGGGGAAGGCTGCTAGTGCCACCGCCGCCTAGAGGAGCCCCGTTCACCGTTCGCTTCACCCCAGCACCAGTCTGAGATGATGAAGCCTGGATAGTCGAATGTCTTCTAGGCGGAGCGCCAACTTTCACTGGCGACGAGCTGCTTGTACTTGAGATATCTCTATTCATTGATGTGATCGCAGCGCCGTTCTTAAAGCTGGTTGCGGGGGGTTCAGGAAGAGGACGGATGCGCTGAGGTGTTTGAACTGTGTTGTAGCGTTTCACTGGAGAGGCAAGTGCAGTTGATGAACTGCCGTTGGTTTGGAGTTTCGGACGCGCTAGCTTTTTGGTGCCGGTTACGAATTCATGGAGCATGGCTTCGTCGGGCTTCATCCTTCGGTCGGGGTCCCATCTGAGACAACGAGTAATGAAGTCTAAGAAAGCTTCGTCGTCGCATTTGAGCGCTTGCTGGAGGGTTTTGGAGCTTGGGCGTCGTCGTCGGCCTTTGGTTGATACAGTGACTCTGGGCTTTCCTAATGAGTCGAAGAATAGTTTCTTCCTACTACTCTTCTCGATGAGATGTTTTTCTGGCGGGCCAAAGATTTCCATGATGCAAGCCAATTGCTCTTGCTCGTTCTCGCCGGGGAAGATGGGGTAGCCTGTAAGCAATTCTGCTAAGATACATCCCAAGCTCCACATGTCAATAGGCAAGCCGTAGCTCATTCCAAGAATAACTTCGGGAGACCTGTAGAAACGAGACTGGATATATGTGTACACCTTCTCGTTCTCGAAACAACTAGACCCGAAATCGATCACCTTGATCTCAGAGTGTAGTGGATGAGCCAGAAGAATGTTTTCGGGCTTCAAGTCGCAATGGATAACGCGATGGCTCTTTAGAAGGACTAAGGAGCTAAGCATTTGCTTGCAAAACCGGCGAATGAGTCGGAGGGAGAAACCCCTGAATTCGTGAGCTTTGATGAACTCGTATAAATTCATTCCAAGCAGTTCCGTGGATATGCAGAGATGACCCCGGAAGTAAAAACTTTGAGTGAAGTTAATCATGCTGTGTTTGTTATCAGGATCCTGCATTAGACCGTTAGCGTTCGACTCTTTACACAGTCCAAGATATTGACTTGCCCATTCGCGTAACTTTTGTAGGATGTTGACCTCCACCAAAGCCTGCTGGTGGAATCTTTTCTTATTGCGAATGATCTTTATAGCCACAAGGTGGCCCGTCTTGTGGTCCACACAACGGACGACTTGACCAAAGCTGCCCTTCCCCAAAAGGTCGACTACCTCGTATCGGTAGGCGAGGTGATCGCCGAAGACGATGTTATAATCGCCTCGATCGTCATCGTATCCGAAGTTTGCTCCCGAGCAACCCAGATCACCAACGTGCTTCTTAGCGCTCTTAGTACCACAGAAATAGACTTCCTTGTAATCAATGATCTCTCCTCTCTCGAAGATGTTGAGATTCACCATCTGAAGGGCCTGGGCGGCAGATACACGCTCCTGTGGCTTGGCTCTTTTTCTGAGGTCATCCACATCTCGAGCCGCAGCTTCGAAATCCTTTCGCTTAGACCCTAACTTCTTCATTTCTTCGTCCGCAGCCATATCATCTTTGTCTAGGTTCGAATCTAAGTGGCGGGCTTTAAGCGTGTTTATAGAACTCTTTGAGCCAAGCATCCTATGCATTGGTGTGAGGATTGATGAGCTCGACCTTGAAGCCGGGGCACTAGGCGTTTGCTCAGAATAGGGAGGCGGAGCTTGGAAAGATGATGTGCTTTCCTTAAGCCTATGACTACGGGGCCTGTCGGTTTCGGTATCGCTCATAACGGTAGCTGTAGAAGGCTTGCGGCTTCTGAACTCCAGCGAAGGTCGGGATCGATGGGACGGACTAGGGCTAGCTCCAAGCGACCCGTTCCACGTCGCAGAGGCAGGTAGCCTTGGTGGAGGCATGTCATTGTGCTTTGGCGGTTGTGGTGCTTGCTCATCCGTCTTTTGTAAAGACATATTCGATTGGGATGGATGAGAATTATGATGAGATGCTTTCGATGAGCTCCTCCTCCAGCCTCCTAGGCTGAGTTTTCGTCTTAGAGAAGACCCAGATGAAGGTGTTTCGGGTTCTGTGGATGTCGATGTGTGTGCAGAAGAATTGTCCTTTTTGGTGAGGACTCTGGGGCCAGAGGGTTTTCGGCCTGGACCATCCGTATCGGTATCACTATGCTTATATTCACCGCTAGGTCGTGAACGTAGATGGCTAAAGTCACCGCTGTTCTTGGGCAAGGAAGCAGACGCGAAAGGTGTGGTGATCTGGCGCCCGTTACTGTTCGAAATTGGTATCGGCATAGAAGTCGGGCCGAGGGACTGATGCAATGCATTTGACTCAACGGACCGCAAATTAAAAGCTGAACTGCTACTCCGAAGAGCATTGCGATCATCACCGTGATGGATTTTGGAGAAGAACGCAGCTTTGGAAGCTGTCATTGGTGTACTGGGCGTCTTTGCGGCATTTCGTTTTGGAGGCGGCGTGGCATGTCGCTGATCCACTTCAGCAGAAGGCGCGGGGAAAGATGCTATTTTGGAATTGAATGGTGTTCCAAGCGGTAGCAAGTTCAGGGGAGGAAGCCTCAAAGGCTGCAAATTTTTCCTACTCGTGTTCTGTATCGCGGGCGTCTTGTCAGCGTCCGATCCCGAGCCAACGGTCAAGCCTCGTCGATGTCTGATGGTCCCTTGGCGTTTTTGAGGCCCTCTGTCGTTATTCTCCTCAATGAGGGACGTGGAATGTGAGTCGCCACCTGTGTGTGGTAACGGTCTCAACGAAAAGCTGCTGTTTTCTGGGTCCTTGGGAGACTCATAAGCCTTAGGAATTGCAGGGACGGGGGGCACTTCCTCCGCTTCGCCGCCGGCAGAGCTATGGACATTCCTAGGTTTCGGTGTTGGGAGACGAGAAGTAGACAACAGAGCACTTGAGCGCGGTTGGATGGATAAATTCCCCACTCGAGAAGCGTTGAAGCTCGAGTTCGACGAGGAGAAAGATAGCCCGGAGCCAAAGGTCTTGCTGTTTTGCTCAGGGGTAGCACGAGCAGAAGACGGTGTCACGCTTTTACTGAATATCATCGCAGGTGAGTGATTCATTGATCGATCGTCCATTGAGAATTCTGGCTGTGGAGTAGGAGGGTTTTGCGGAGCTCCTGGGAGACCGGGCACCATGGACATCCGTTTTAACCTTCGGGCATCGGTAGGACTGATAGTTCGCGCGCCGAGTCCTCCTACATGATGCATGCTGGATTGTCTTTTGCTTGAACTAGAAGAGGGTGTTTGGGTTCGTTGTCCCGGTGATCTGAGTGGTGAACGAGCTTGATTGATAGACAATCCGTTTCCCTGGTCCGGTGTCAAAGGGTGTATGTTAAGATGTGTCGGTGGTTGACGGGCTGGAGGCTGTAATGATTTGGCCTTTGTAGACCGGGCTGGGTTGGAAATCTTTGGCGGCTCCGTTGGATTTGCAAGACTTGATGACAATGTCCCGCGACGATTGGCAGTGAATGATGACGTACGGCCGAGCCCACTTCGAGTGTTGTCGTTGGCTACCTTGGGTCCATCTTGCCGATTATCTCGAGCCTCAACGTTTGAGGGCAATGAACCTGGACCAACAGACTTCCTAGGGGGGCGAGCGACCGGGTTTGTAGGGGCAGGAGCAGGAAATTGACTTTGACGACGAGTTCTTACAGACAAAGGGGCGCCCGGAGGAGGCATTGAAGTTGTCTCCCCAGTACTTATTGGCAGCTGGTTATTCTGCCTCCTTGTTGTGCTCAGGCGACGAATTAACGATGAGCTCCTCGTGGGACGAGCATTCGCCGGCTCAGTGTTTCCTCCGTTTCCCATAGCCGCGTTTCCCCTGTTGTCCGTTGTTGGGTTGGAAAGAATGCCTCCGCCACCACCACCTGGAGCCGGGAAGTCGCTTAAGGTGGGCTCGTACGAAGAGATGCTGGCGTGAAAGTCGTCAAAGTTGACGGACGGGAGAAAGTCATAGGACCCACTGCTATCAGTAAGGTCTTTGGACCCATTGGAAGACTTCCCAAAACTGAAGCGAGGATTTGTTCCTTTCATAGAGTTGGCAAATGCGGGTTCACTCGTGGAAGTAGGGAGGAACGAACGAGTAGAAGAGGAGGAATTGTGGGAAGTTGCACTTGCGTCGCTCGTGACCCTGTATGTTTGTTAACTTCTCGCTTCTTTCTCGTAAAAACTGTTGCAATTTAGATTAATACATACCTTTTGGAAGAAAAGTCGAACGGTCGCGGTCCTAGAGGTGCTTTATGCTCCCGTACCGAACGTCTTCTCCCCGCAAAACTTGCCTTCGGATCTGCAGGTGGTCGATTAACTGAAGCGGAGGCAGGAACACTGGGTTTACGCATGGAGTTGTCATGTTGACTCGTGGTCCTCTGGAATTTGCGCCGCACACGTCCTTCTGCTGGGATGCATTAGCTTCATGAGACCCTTATGCTCCAAATAACCCATGTTCCGCGCAAATAACCGTAAAAATAGGTTACTCACCGCCCGAACCACTCGACTCTTCCGCCATATCATTTTTGGGAATGGGTAGAGCACTCTCCATTGTTCGGTGTGGACCAGTGACGGTAAGCTGAGAGGGCATTATGGCTCCTAGGCCTGGAAGTATGATTGCGGAGTATTTTCCGAGAGGGACGTCTTCAGCAAAAGCGACCTAAACTTCCACGGTCCCCAAAGATAAGTTGCCGATCGAGGAGGGCGCTCCAAGCTCAAGGCTTGGAGTTGAGTACTACGGGTGCGTTTGCATGTCGTTGATGAGGAGGGGGTGTGGAGACGGGAGTCGAGGCTGAAGAAAAACGAGCGATAGATGGTGATGCTCTAGCAGGCACGCATGCGGATCGATCAAGCGTCGGGCGGTTGCGGGAAAGGGGTGAATTGAGGTGAGGGTGGTTTTGGTCGAGGTTGTAGTTAGTGAAGCTTTCGGGAAGACTTGGAGAAAGCGGCGTGCCCTGGCCTGGTCGAGGCGGACCATGCGCACGACATTAACTCGACATGGTATATACACAACAACGCTCACCGGGGAACGACGCGTTGCGACAGGGTCTCAGAAGCATATGGCAATGATTGAATCCACGCTTCTCAGACAGCCTCTTTTACATTCCCAGACATGCATCAGGCTCGAGGAGCTCGCAGCACACAGCATTGCCATGTACCTCCGCTGTGCAACGCGCCTCAAAGACGCTGCATGGACAAACACGGCCTCGTCAGGGTCCATGTCGGCGAGGGTATTGACAGATAGATGGCATGCAAAACAGCCTGGGACTGTACTCGCAGCACGCAGATTGATTTGAACCAGCTTGATTGTCTACTTGTTGGACGGCTATTGTTTCTCCCTCAAACTAACAATGACTGGCCAGAGAGAAATACTGAAAGTGCATGAACGGACCAGCTTCAGAAACAGCGGGATTCAGGCAGTCCGGCAGATACTTCTGAGCGCATCGTAGTTTTTGCAAATGTCTCCACGAAGAGATGATTTCACGAATTTGTTTTTCCCCACGAGATGCCGGCATTCCAACATAAAAGGGGAATTCAGGGACGCTGCAGATCAGCGCCACACCTAACTCGTAGTCAGCCGTGATGGTGCCGATGCCACCCGTCCATCAATCCACCGTGGCGTACCCTCCAAGGAAACCCGTCCTACATCACCCATAACTATTCTCTGTGATATCAGCCTCGTGAATACACACACCCCTCCTGCATCATTTGCACTTTGATCATCATCAACGACACCCTCTTTGTCTAGCCTGCAAGTCTTGTTTTGGCTGTATGTCGTCACCATCACACTCTGCGTCGGCTGGACTTCAAATCATTTGCCAAGAGACAGACTCTTGAGTCAAGTTAAAACAGCTTCCGCCGTGGATTGAGAGTCAATCTGTTCACACTGTCCACCATGGATAACCAGGCCTCTCAACCTATCGCAAATCGCAGCACTCCAATACCCCTTGTCTCTGTCACTGGCCCCGACGGCCAAACGCCTGCTACGCCTCCGGGCAGCGAACCACAGACCCCGAGCAGGCATGCTGCTTCAAAGCACGCAAGTAAGCTTAAAGATAGACTTGAAAGTTTAGGCGATCATATTGGCAGGCCAGAATCGCCAAGTTCCATGTCAGACCGACTCTTCACCAAGTAGGCATAATTCCAATCTCCATTTGACCATAGTCTGCCCATATACATCACCTGTCTTTATAAAGGGTCCCTCATTCTTTTCATTAGTATTCTCTTTGCATACGACTGCATTTTAAATGATTCCAATATCTGTTTTCCGATATTGAAGATGACCTCTGTTCATGATTTCTTCCTTTGTACCAATCATAGTCGCTCTCTACATTTGCTCCATTATGAACACCATATCCATCATCTCTTTTGGTAGTGGTGTTGGTTAACGACCCTCTCCAGGCTCTTCCAACAGTTCCTTCCCTCCGACGACACCCCAGACACTCCAGTCAAAGACCACCGCTCTCGCAAATATGTTGGCCGCCCAGGCTTTTCTCTCCCGGTCATGTCTAGCAATTTTCGCCGCTTCAATGCCAGAATAGGAGTGGCTTTCGTCTTTCAAAACCGCATGATCCGTCTGTTCACGTGGCGAGTCCCAACTCAGACGATATCATTCTTAGCAGTCTACACCTTTATCTGCCTTGATCCGAATCTTCTCCCCGTCCTTCCATTAGCAGCATGTCTCTTTTTCATCATGGTTCCAGCTTTCCTTGCTCGACACCCGCCACCTCCAACCCATGCACCAACAGACCTGTACCAGTTCTCTGATGGACCGCCATTAGCTCCAGCGCAAAGCATCAAACCCGCACCAGAGCTAAGTAAAGACTTCTTTCGCAATATGCGAGATCTCCAAAACTGCATGGAAGATTTCAGCCGCATGCACGACAAGGCCATAGAAATGCTTGCGCCTCCAACAAACTTCTCAAACGAAGCCCTCTCCTCCCTCCTCTTCAATATCCTTTTAGTAACATCTTGTCTACTATTCATAACATCACACCTGCTCCCCTGGCGCTTCATTTCCCTCGCCGTAGGCTGGACAGCCACAAGTGTGGGCCATCCGAAAGTGCAAGAGCTCCTGCAGACGACCGGCACAGACGACATGATTCGAGACCAAGAGACCAAGTCCCGATCACTCTTACTTCGCCTCTCAAACACCGACATCGCCCTCTCCTCCGCCCCCGAAATTCGCGAAGTCGAAATCTTTGAACTCCAGTATCGGCCTCTGCACGAGGAGCATGCTGAATACGAATCCTTTATCTTTAGCCCCTCACCTTATGCCCCGTTATCCCCTTCACGAATTGCGGGTGACAGACCCCGCGGTACTCCATTCTTTGAAGACGTCCAACCACCCCGGAGCTGGCGTTGGAGTGACAAGAAGTGGACTTTGGATTTGCTGAGTAGGGAATGGGTAGAGGAGAGGTGTGTCACGGGCGTGGAGGTGGAAATTGAGGGCGAGAGATGGGTAACCGATATCTTGTATGACGAGGCCCAGGAACATAGTCCTAGTAAGCTGGGCAAGAAAGGGAAGAACAAGCAAAATGAGAAAGTGGTGAGGACTTGGGAAGAGAGCAATGGAAGGAGTAAGAAAGGCGAATGGAGGAGGCGTAGATGGGTTAGAGGTGTTGAACGTGTTCCTTTTGCGAATGGTGGGGATAGTTAGATGTGCCCGATAGTAATTTAAAGTCTATAGTAGTAGCCTCTTTCCGGCATAATGCCAGAGAACTCCTTTCCCTAAAGGTCCCTAGGCTTGGGGTTATACCCCAATTTGCTGAGTGTGTGGAAGCCTTTGCTTTCTAAAATTCTATGTTCACTTCTTGGTTAGGCAGCGGAGAGAAAAGGGGAGGTGTTAATTACTAGTTTAGAGAATCTATTTGGAGATATACTTAAAAGTAACCTTAAGGTAAAATGATAATTGAGATCGTTATAACTGGTTTAGCGTCTATAGCCCCGTCTATAGCTGCGGCTGGATGACTATTATCTTAGGTCTGGTTATATATACTTATGTAGTTAGGATACGTCCTTATGGGGATCATTGCAATAAATAGACTTCAGACCGAGTGAGCATCCTTCTCGCTACGGTTTCACTTCTGCCATATTAATGACAACCGTAAAGTTATGGCCCATCGCCTCTCTAAACTTTCCCCGAAGAACGTCTGCTCGCGCTGGGACCAGTCTGTTTGGTTTCACCACCGACTTTCCTTATTCTTCAAAAAAACCCTTCACATCCAGATTATAGGAAGATAAGGAAGGAAAGGCCGGGAAATGTCCTTGGGATGCTAACCCTCGATCCGCAGGGTGTTGACCGTGAGGTAAAAGTGCAGTTGACCAACAAATGCACCAACCCCGTGCGCCCAAATTTGATAATCCCAATCATCTAAACTTCCTTTTTCAAGCCACAACCCCATGATTCTCCCTCCACTTCTTCACCCTCCTCATAATATCTCCCTCGCTCTGCTGCATGGGATTCAACTTCCTATCCCTAAACATCCGTGCGTAATCATCTCCGTATCTCTCCACAAGCCTCTCGATCCACTCTTCCTCCCTCTGACTCTGTTTCCTCGGCGCTTTCCTGACCCCATTCGCCGCCACCTCCTCTAACTGCCTAACCACCGGATTCTCAGACCTTTGTTCCGGCACGTTTGCAAATCCGCTCCACTCCTCTATCTCCCCCTCATCATTCTCTAGCTCGTTTAGTGGATCATTGAGTGGATTATCTCGCTTCTTCTCCACCTCTACTATCCTCAAGATCTTCCCGGTTTCGGGATCGCGCTCGACTTGCGTTTCGGCGGGTTTAGGGAGTCTTTGGGTGGAGGAGGGGATGTTGAGGATGTTGGATGTGCTGTCGGCTGCGGCGTCGGCGCGAGAGGAAGAAGGGTCGTTCAGACCGAGCATGCGGATTGTTTTTTCGGTGCCGCCGGTGGAGTGGTGGAGGCGGGGGGTTAGGCCTAGACGGCGGTAGTTTTGGGAGAGGGTTTCTTTTGAGTTCCTAGTCAGGATAATGTTAGACAGTTGGACATGCATAGAGCGGGAATCAGAAATGAAGCGGAGTTGGAGGAGTGGGTGCACAAACCAATTTGCGGCGATGATGGGATTGTTGAAAACCTTCTTTTTGGATTTAGGCTTTTGCCGCACCCTCGCTGTTGACGAGCGGTTCTTCTTTTTCTGGAGTTCGCGACCCATTGTGAAGTACTGTGTTGTTCGAAAGTGGTGAATACTTGGTGGTATTGGGGTGGAAGAAATTCTTAAAGGTCGGCGAAAATGTGACCGAGAAATCTTGGCATCCATCTTCCGCTTGTGTTCAGCCCTACGAAGTCTGTGGTCCAAGCCAACTCGGCGCTCCACCTCCGAAGAAAACCCCTGAAACCCTGAGCCCAGTGACACGAGCGGGGTCTCATCTATCTGTTTATTGTTGACTACCAGCTGAATTGAGGCTTCAACATGTCTTCGAGGTCAAGAAGATCGTTTGTTTCTCTAGCAATCTTTGCTGCTGTCTTGATCTATCAAGTTTCTGCCAGTGCTGAGAAAGGACGAGTATCGGTGGGACAGCTGACGGCGGCTGAGATTGAGGACAAGCTTCAGGTGTGCTAGACCATTCTCCTTCTCACTCTTTATGCAAACCTCAATTGATCATGTCTTCACTATATCGTTTTGATAAGTCAATCTCGACATGTCGCGTGCTCGGATATAAGATCAATCTGCTTACACGGTTCCCCACAGGAATGCCCCGTCGTTCAAGCTCTCAACGAGCACAGAGCCGCAACAACCCCAACGACCTCAAGCTGGACCTCCCAAATCTTCGCCGTCCTCTTTCCAGGTAGCCCAGCTGTCAATGCCTTACTAGCAACCCTCTATATCTCCGGCCCACCCAACTTCCTCCTCGCGCTATGTCCACCAAACATCGATCCTTCCTCCCTGAGCGTAATGGTCGCCTTTGCTGTTGGCGGACTACTGGGGGATACACTATTCCATCTACTACCGGAGATATTCCTTGGAGAAGATGCACCAGATCATGCTCGATTCGTTATGGTTGAACCCAACAAGAATTTGTTGCTTGGTGTGGCTATTATGGTTGGATTTGTAACTTTCGTGGCTATGGATAAAGGACTAAGGATTGCGACTGGTGGAGAGGATCTACATGATCACGGACACGGACATGCGCATGGGAAAGTAGAGGGAGGAGAGAAGGCGGCTGCAAGCACAAAAGCTAGTGGAGCTGACGTGAAAGGTATCTTTTATATTCTACGTCAAGCATTTCTCAACATCTAATCAGCCCTAGCCTCCACAGATTCCCTCCGATCCCGCAAACCCGAATCAGCAGCAAACGGAAGCGTCTCCTCCCAGCCCGAGAAGGAAATCAACGCCAGTGTCAAACTCGGCGGCTATCTAAACCTCATCGCAGATTTCACGCACAACATCACAGATGGCCTCGCCATGTCCTCATCTTTCTATGCTAGCCCTACCATTGGCGCTACTACAACCGTGGCCGTCTTCTTCCACGAAATCCCACACGAAGTAGGCGACTTCGCCCTCCTTATCCAATCCGGCTTCTCCAAACGGGCTGCCATGGGTGCGCAATTCGTTACCGCACTCGGAGCACTACTAGGCACGTGTATTGGAATCGCCGTGCAAGAGTTTGGCGGGTCGAGTAATTCGGCGTCTGAGACCCAAGGACCTGGTTTATTCGGTACGAGTTTGCAGTGGGGCGATATGCTGTTACCCTTTACAGCGGGTACATTCTTGTATGTTGGGACTGTGGCAGTTATCCCCGAGTTGTTGGAAACGGGGCCGGATAGGGGGAAAGAGTTTAGGAAGACGTTGACGCAGTTTGCGGCTATGTTTACCGGAGCGGGGATTATGCTTGCGTGAGTGTTGAAGTTAGGTGTCATTGAGAATGAATCTTGCTAACGTTGATACAGGATATCTTGGTCTTAGAGAATCTTGGTAATAGGGATGAGCAAATGGGACGAATTGCACAACCTGGTTTAGATGGTTTCGGAAACGGTCATATAGGAGGTATTGAAATTGGTATGAAAGCTGAGGTGTTTGGAAGATAAGTGCATAGCGTCGATTTTGATATGACAAGTATAGACTGCCTCTTCAGGGAAAACGAATACGTACCAGTGGCGTAGGATAGAACCCAATACTTTCCTCCCTCTAGGAGATATCGAAGTCTAGACGGCAACTCCTCCAAAGTCTCCCTTCTTGTATATAGTAGCCTCCATCCTCTTCAATCCTTTGCCTTCTCCCCATCCCCCTAACGTCCGTCAAGATCTCTCGTCCGAGATTTTCATTCCTCAGCGACTCTGCAAACCATCCGCAATGCGTCCTCTCCTTCAATACACTGACTTTTTAATTCCCCAATTCCCTTTCAGGCTCATGAATTCATAATCATAATACCTCGAGTAATGGCACATGATGAGAAATGAAGTGTGGCGTGAATGAGGTTGGGAGAAAGCTGAAGGTGTTATTTAGGGTAGCTCTGGTCTAACCTGTTTTGACCTAACGTCCAACCGTCCCCATAGTCTCCAATACACGCTCAAACCGACCTCTTGAATCGCTGCTCAATTCTTCCTCCAATAACATGATCGTGGCGGTGTCAACCCTATATTTCGTAGACGTCTAAAGGATGCCAAGGAGTGTTTGCTTATGCGTTTTCTCATTAGGTTTTTAAGCAAGCGTTCGCTTCGGGAAAATGATGGATGCTGAGACAAGGGGTGCCTTTTCATGCCCAGACATGCTTGATCGCCATGTGCCTGATCGACGACAAGGATCACGAGAGTCGAAGCGTGAAAGACTCAACGTCCTTTCTCACATTTTGATTTTGCAGACTTCAACAGTCAAATCCCACGAAAAGAATAATCCATTATGTTGATAGAAACCCCTCATACTCTTCCTTGATGATATTTTCCGTTGCAGTACATGTCGCTTCGCTTCCACGTTCATGCGTTTTCTTTTCTATTCTATTCTATTGCGGGGGTCAAGGCAAGGCGAAACGTCAATGCATTAGCTACGTCCAAGATCCCCTCGATTACGCGCGAGGCTATAACATCTCTAACACCCCCGAACCAACGTTCGATCGACGTCCCGTGGCGCTATCAGAAGCTTAGTCGTCTGTGAAAACCAGGACATCCTCTTATTACCAGGAGTTGTTGGGGAGGCGCTACCACCCGTAGTCCAGCGTATCCAGTGTATCAGATGAAGAAATGACGCGAGAGATTCGCAGTATGAAGGGATAGACGAGGCGTCTAGAATCAAACGTCAAGCTAAACGCCGCCCAGGGGATCGGTTCCCTTGCCGTCTAAGCCTGGTTGAGAGCCTGAGGAAATGGCATAAATATCCATGCAACCACGCCTCTCTCCTTTCTTCCATCCCACTCAACTTTCCAGTTCCCAGTTCCCCTGCAGTCTTTACATATTTTCCATTTACATTCATTTCTTCTTTTACATATTTTTTTGCAAAGAGTCTGGTCACTCGTTTTCGATTCAGCATACATACATTCTTTTACCCAAAGCAAAAATCTATCACGACTCTACGAGACCTTTGTAAACCAACTCCCACCCACCACCACCACCACAAAAATGAAGACCTCCATCATCCTCACCGCCCTCCTTTCCACCCTCGCCCTCTCCGCCCCGCTCACCTCCCGCGCTGCAAACCTTCAAACCTTCACAGGCGCTCTAGCCGGCATCACCGCCACTCCCGTCACCGACTCCGGCAACGCCGACCGCCCCTTCGAAGTAAAAGGCGATACCTTCGTCAACTTGTCCGCTGCCATCCAGCGATCATGCGACCAGCAGTTCAACGCTTGTGCGAACTCGGCCAATGGGGGCAATAAGGCTATCAGCGTGTCGCAGTGCCAGAATCAGCAGAGTGAGTTTTGTAATACCTAAGCGGGAGGGTTTTTTGCTGATGTGTGATTTAGCTCAATGCAATGCTAATGCTTCAAATGCTGTTGCGGCCGCTCCCGCTCCTTCTGCGACTGTGGCTGCGGCGGGGGGTGCTGTTGCTGTCGCTTCCTCTGCCCCGGCGGTATCTGCTTGTCCGGCGTAGATCATAGGATAGGGTACTCGCCTGTGTTGGACGGAACGATGAGGGGACTCTGCAGAGGCTATTCGATTCAATTGGATGAGTCTAAGACAGATTAAACAGCCATTCATCCGAGAAGCACAAGAGCGAATATGATTATGTGATGAATATTCCGTTAATGGAGTTGTGCAGCTGCGATCGTCATGCCGAATCGTCTACCACACAAGGACTGGATTTAAAGTTTTACTTTGTTTGCATTCCTATACACTTTGTGAAAAGGGAAGCAGCTAATTCATGATTGCATCTTACATTCATCCCACCCTTCTCAACCCCATTTCCCACTCCTCAAACACCCATGCCATCTCAACTCCATTCCATCCACCCTAAACCTCCTCCTTAGCAACTCTCTCCTCATGACCCACCCCATCCGTCCCATTCAACCGCCCTCCATCCGGCTCCCTCGATTTCTCAGCCCTCAACTCCGGATTTGCATCCTCGAGCTTCTGCCTTACTTTCCCACTCATCTGCTCCAGCGGCGGCACAACATATTTGCTACTCTCCCAAGGCTTGACTCCCATTAAATACATGGTGTCGATCTCCTCGAGCGTGCGTCCCTTGCCTTCGATGACGAAGGCATAGACGAGGATCGCTGCGACGATGTTGCAGGCTGCGAAGACGTAGCCGTAGCGGAAGTCGATGTCGCCGGTTATGAAGGGAGTGAAGAATGCTAGGAGGCTAGTTTGTTGATGTCAGTGTTGATATCGTATTATGAGAATTGTGAAAGTTTTTTTTTGGGGGGAGGGGGCATACAAGTTCCAGAGCCAGTTGGAAGCGGTGGTCAGAGCCATGGCTTTGGCGCGATATCGCGACGGAAAAAGTTCACCACAGATCGTCCAGATCATGGGTCCCCAAGTCGTTGCGAAGCCGAAGATGAAGAAGCATGCGAAGACAATCATAGCTTGGGATGCTTTCGGTGTGTTGGTAGGTGTCTCGCGGTCGAGGGCGAAATGTCCTACGGAGGCGAAGATCATGAAGCAGATGAACATCCAGATGGCGCCTGCGATTAAGGACTTGCGACGGCCATAGTGCTCGACAATGTAGAGACCGTAGAACGTTACGCCGAAGTTGATCCCGTTAAGGATCATTTGGGTTACGAAGGAGTTGTTGATACCAGTGCCTTTAAATACGGTTACGCCATAGTAGAAGAAGTAATTGGCACTTGAATCGTGTTAGCAGTAGTAACGGATAGCCTTTGGAGTGTGGCTTACCCAGTCAATTGCTGGAACATTTGCAACCCCATTCCAATGGCAAGGCGATATGCCATTTTCGGAGCTTTCCACATTCTAAGCCATTCCTGAACGGCACTACCTTTCACGCTTTCCGCCTCAAGCTTTAAGCGAATCTCTTCAAGCTCAAGATGTACGGTGTAGTGGTTGTCGGATACGCCATAAATCCTGGTCATGGTTCTCTTCGCTCTATCAGTCTTCCCGCGGCGGTAATCGAATCGTGGAGTTTCTGGGAATAATAGGATGCCGAAACCTAGGATAGCAGCAAAGACGAATGACAAGCCCATGGTAATCTGCCAGGAGGCTTTCTTGCCGGCTTGGTGACGTTCTGCTGCGTAATTGAAGACGGCAGCGAGGAAGATGCCAAACGTGATCATCAATTGGTAAGTACTGATCAATGCACCTCGAATGTGCCTTGGGGCCGTCTCGGCTTGATACATAGGAACGAGGAGCGAGAGTGCACCGACTCCAAAACCAGCGACGAAACGGCCCAACATGACTTGGTACCATTTGTCCGTAGATGCAATCTGCACAATCATGCCTACTGAAAAGATCATGCACCAGAAAACGATGGAGAATTTACGTCCAATTCGATCGGCGATGGGGGCACCGAGGAGAGCGCCAATCAAAGTACCAATTGATAGCTGTTTGAGTTTAGCACGGTTTTGACGATATTCGGGAGTAGGACTGACCATGGCAACAATTAAACCCGAGCGAACATTGCTAAAGTAAGCGGTACCGTCCGCTTGGCGCTGCCCGAAGCGATTCAAGAAATCTTCCATGCCGAGGAAGCCAGAGATTTGGCCTGTATCATATCTTGAAGGTTGAACTGTTAGATTGCGACGACATCAATAGTGGAGGGCATACCCAAAAATGAAACCACCTGTAATCTGTAAGCTTTGTGCACGTTACAAAGAATTTAAGAGAGTAGTACCCATTGAGACGAGAACGCCCATGCTGATCGATGCCCAGGTGATTCGTGGCAGCGGGGCATCATCGTAGCCTTCATGTTTTCGTTCGACAATACGAGAAGTATCCTCCACACCATTGCGACGTGCTCTCCGCCCGGCGAGTGGGTTGGAGAACTTCATCTTGTTGGAGAGAAGCGCAGTAAGGTCTGATAAGATTAGTCTTTGTGTGGGCAGCGAAGACGAAACCAAGGGCCCGGATACCAGGTGAAGTTTATATGGGTATCCTACGTAGCACTACGCCGGAATCTTTCTGCAATCGGACTAGAAACCTGAAAAGCCGGCAGGCCACGAGATTTGCTTACACGAACGGTATGAACGGAACACTGCGGATGAAACCAGTCGTATTCACATGGACGGGAGGTCACGCGCAGAACATGGATTAGAAAGTACCATTCCGGGGCGATCGTGGGGCGGAGAATTATGACAGGACGAAAAGGTTGTCCGACAGCCTCTTACGTCGTCGGTGAGCATACCGGGAAAAACGAAATCTGTAAATTACGGATGGTAAGGTGTGAAAACAAAGAAGTGTGGGAATGCGAGCCGCATTTGGCTCGGAGATAACTCAAAAGTCAAGACTGGGGGAATAATTCGAACCAAGCAACAAAGACCAGCGAACGCTGGGAACTTCTGTATGACGTCATCACCTCGGATTCATGCGGTGGAGCTTGGCATTGCCGTCGTTACACCTGATTGAGCCGTGTAGATTCCGCCGACTTCCGAGACAACACGATTGAAGTAATCAAGCTTCAAAGAGCCATGCAGTCATGTTCAGCCTTACTCAGCCAGAAAGTTGATGATCCCTGGCGCTTCGAAGTCCAACATCTTCTTTCACGATTATGAGAGCGAGTAAGAAACACGCTTTCAAAGCCGCTGCATATCTCGGAGGTACCAGCCTAACTGTCAGTATCGCTTAACATCGGTGAGGACCGGTGAGAATTGGGATAAACTGACAAGGTAACCAACAACACTTTGCCTAAGTTGAGTTCGCACAGCATGGTGGTGAGACGGTGGAGTGAGATGATGAAGTCGTAGGAGTAGAAAACATGACTAAATACGCTAGTCCTAACACGAGTACTTTCTATTCACATTCATTCACGTGCTTTCGCGACTCTTTCTTATCGATAGAGCATCCTTGAAAAGCATTGTTACTCAATATCCCTTACAAACATTCCATACTACGAACGATAAACTTCAAACTACGACGATGATCGCGTTCTGGCCGACGTTAAGATCTATCCCGCCCATCGACTCAACCCGCGGGATTGTGATGAGGAAAAGCAAGCATAGGAAGCTCCAGAGTTTAAACAGGCCTGATACATTCGCATTCCATAAAAGTATCCATTCAAAAACATGGTCGTCGTAGCAGCAGCAGGTGGTACATGGGGATTGTAAACCCCGTGTTGAACCGGCTGTGTCCACTAGTCAAGCCCATGAGCGTGGAAGTGCACATCAAAAGATTCTGGTCGGAGGGTTACTTATGGGACTCAAAGATTCTAACTCTAGGAGTTATTTGACGAGATTATGTGACATGGATCCAACTGAAAAGCAAGTTCGTATTTGACATCTTGGCCTACTCCATCTCGAAAGTCCGCGCATGTTGATGCATCTCGTATCTTGGCGCTGGCTCATGTCGGTGCACCTGCTCCCCTTGAAACTCCCTCGAATTCTTATCCGGAATCTCGTATAGCGGATGCTGTTCGTGAGCTGAATGCATGGCAGATTGACTCGACAGTTCGGCTCGGGCGCTTGAGCGCTTTCGCCGTAAGAGGAAGAAGGCGATGCCTGCGATGATGGCGAGAACAGCAAGTCCGCCAACAATACCTCCAGCAATCGCGCCCGCGTGGTTCTCGTGTATGGAGCTGGAAGAATGACCTCCATAGGCTGTAGAATTTGAGAAGAGAAGTGCTACGTCAGAACTGTTAAATCTTGTAGTATTCCTGCGTTGTTGTAAGTGACATAAGCATGATTCGAGCCCAAAGACCAGGTAATCGCAACTTACCCTTTCGCGTATATTTCCTTGATGATAGAGGACTGGCTGTATGGACCAGGCTTTGACGAATAATGGTCAGACCACCATAAAGTTTCCATATTGAACACTGCTAGGCCTTGCGTCCACGGATCCTGATCATCGAACACAGCAATGTATGCCGTGCTATCAGCTGTGCTATCTGAAGCAAGACCACCGATGGTCATGATTTGATTACCTCCAATGGGATGACACGTTACTGTATGTCGAGCACTACTTGGAGTATATTTGACGTTGATCCACTCAAAGGCCGGGAGTGAGAGTACAAAGATTTCATCGTATGCACGGTTTGCAGCTGTATTGACACCGCCCCAACCCCCGTACATGAATCTATTAACCCTTGAGTACAGTTGTAAGTATCGCTCTAACAGGGCAACTCACATTTCAAAAGAGCCTTCACCAGATGCAATACCAGCAATACAATGAGCTTTCCGTGCTTTTGGAATGTCGCCCGTAGCAGCCTGGGTGTACCACTTCTGCTTCGACGGATCATAGATCGAAACGGTGTCCATGGGGAGCATATTTAGATTGGCGTCTTCTCCACCGATGACCACAAAGATACCCTCCGGACCGATATCAGGGACGTAAACCATGGCACCCATATGGATTCCAGAGCCAAATTGGGAGCCAGTGGTGGTCAGATTGACTAGGGTTCGTGACGTAAAATCGAATTCGAGCATCCCACCTATCGCAGGTACTTGATCATCCGTAATGTTTGGGGCAGAAGCGCCACCGAGAACGTATCCTTTTCCGCCACCGTAAGCTATCAATCCAGAGCACGGGCGAATGATGCTCTCCCAAAGGGCATCGGTTGAGGCGACGGTTGTGTTAAAACCATCATTGTTGGCACCCTCTGGTCTATATTGCCAGATCCCTGGGGGATAAGGAGGAAGCCCACCCCCGCTGCTGTTGTTGATGTAAGAAGCTCTGCCTGCGAATCCGGAATAGAGCGTATCCCGCGTGTCGTCATACCAAAGACCTGCCTTAATCAGATCTGGCACGTCTGATGGTTTTGGTATTGAATGAACGGTCACTGTTGAATTGGTCCAGTCCTGGGAAAGGTCTATAGCCTCTAAAGTAGTCGCTAATTCTCACATTAGTCTTGATTTATTCCTATTAAGCAGATAGGGGGGTGTTGACATACAGTACCTATACTGCGTTGATCCATTGCTTGCCTTGTATGATACCTCGCCACCGTCGATATAGACCCACCCGTTCGCAACGGTAGCTGAGTGATGTTAGGACACTATCTTCACTGATATGTGCAAGAATACTTACAGCCATGAAAACCGCGACGGACAAAAGTATCATGCGTCAGCGCTCCATCCGCTCCTAATTGACCACTGCACAGCTGAGCGACTGAGAAAATAAATACAAACACCGGAAGGAACAACATGATGGCAGCAGACTGCCTGAATGACGAGGAAAGAGAAGGAGGGGAGGTCTAATACCTAGAATTTGGATCTGGTTCAGTGATGGACCGTGACTAGCTATCGACTTTGGCCTCTCAGCTATCAGCGTCCAACAGCAAGGGGCAAAGTGCGAATTGCAATTTCGTCCCCTCACCACCATTCGTAGAACTAGGTAGACGGTCCAACAAAATCAACCGTTAAGCGCCACAATGCATCTGGAAGCTATCCGTGTGCGTTGGTGGCTTTGACAGCGAGTTGATCTTACCCAAGTCGTTCAGAAGCAGGGGTTGACAAGCGGTGGGGGCCTCCCGAGATACCAGTGCAATTAGTCGTCTAAAATGCAAATAATAGGCATTTCCCCGGCCGAGCCAAGGCCTATAGAATTGCGGCTACATGGCAAAATTACTGCAGAGACCGTCTCAACCTTCAGGATTGTAGATAGACTGGACAAGCGCAAGGATCGAAACGAGTATCAAGCAATGGGTCGTGTCTTCCGGTACATAATTTGTAGTTGATAGCATCTAGAGTTACACATGTGGTACTGGGGCGTTTGAAAGAATACCGCCGATGTGTGATCTACCGGAGAATGTACATCTGTGAGAAAGTCGTGACACTTCTCGAGAGTGCGAAATAGTATAAGCGACGGGAGGACGTTAAGCTTTGGCTGACTCCAATCTACACAATGGCTGAGGGCGGCTGAGGACTATGCAGTTAGAAGAAGCTAGACTTTAAGCATTATCAAAAGAAAGCTTAGCGTGTAAGATGCTTTGCGATGAGCGAGGTAGGGCTGCTACCCTCATCATCTAGATCCAGATGCATGATTGGCCATAATTATCGTGGGGGCGAGAATGAATGATACTTGAGGCTGGAACCTCTTGAAAATATATCTCTTAGTCGAAGTCTCGCCTCCAGGGCCTGCAAGGCCTCCCAGCGAAACAAGGAGCTGGGGATGAAACATCTCTCTCAACTCAAGTTGACCGCTCTGTTGTTAAAGCCCAAACTCTGCCTGTTTTTTGAGTCTTTGACGGTAGCAAGACTCCTGGTCCTTCCCAGACACGGGACATTGTAGGTATCCCACGGCTGGAGACTCTTCGCAGACCCAAAGTACATATGTAGATGCGCATGAGTCGCCAGTGAGCAGGTGGTCTGGCTTCTCACTCGCCTTTTGCTGCTTTCAATTTGGTGGGCTTGAAGATCTCGCCTCCTCAAACATCGCATTCATTAATGGTCGATTTGAAAGATTTTTCAGTGGCTGTTAAAACAAGTGAATAGTCGGTTGTGGCGTCGATGTAAATTCGCCTCGGGTTCGGGTTTGTATGCAAGCTTAGCATGTCTTGCGATTGGCTGACGGCCTTGGAGCGCGAAGGCTACATCTCAACGTCCGGTGCCGCTGTCTTAAATACTCGCAAGAAAGCCTCGAGGTCAGATGTGGAGGTGATGAAAGAGAGCAGCAAAACTGGAAGAATGTGAATTGTAAACTTCCCGACGATCACACGGATTACCTAACCCAGATTACGCTCTAACTTGATTCGGAGCTTACCATGCTCAATGCACACCACCATCTGCTCTTACTTTGAATCTGATTCAAGCTTTACAAGAATCAGCTCGACAGCCCCATATCATTGTGATGGGCTGCCAGTCTATTCAATACTTTTAATCATTGGATTCTGATAATCAAAAAACCCCCTCTATCACGACTCTAATCCTAGCCGCATCACCACATCCTTCACAATGCACACCGCCCAAGAACTAATAACCCGCCTAAACCTCTCCCCTCATCCCGAAAAAGGCCACTACATCCAAACCTTCGAAGACACCCCATCATCTTCCGGCCGCTCCCACAGCACAGCAATCTACTATCTCCTCGAGCGCGGCGAAGTCTCGCACTGGCACCGCGTCGACGCCATCGAAATATGGCACTACTACGCCGGCGCTCCGCTCAGATTGTCTTTATCACAGAATGATGGTAAGCCTGTGAGAAATCAAGTGCTTGGACCGGACGTTTTCGGGGATCAGGCGCCGCAGGTGGTTGTGAAGAAGGGGGAGTGGCAGAGGGCGGAGAGTTTGGGGGAGTGGACGTTGGTTGGGTGTACTGTGGCGCCGGGGTTCCGGTTTGAGGGGTTTGAGATGGCGGAGGAGGGGTGGGAACCAAGTCAATCTAAGGGATCGGGTTCTTGAAAGTTTTGGTTGTTGGGACGCGAGTATTATGGACTATCTCTGGGTGTCAAATAGTCAGGGGTACATGGCTAGTATATCTGTTTTGATCTCAACATCAAGGGTAATCGTGTTCTGGACGTCATTGGCGCCTCTACTTCTAGAACTTTTGACTCTATTTACATGATATTGTCTTCTAGATGTCAACTATTCTCGTCCCTCGCCATGACATTATAGATTGCACTGATGTCCTTGCTCATACTGAGCCAAATAGCGTAATCATCACTGTACAACCTCAGCAACTAAACGGACTGGCTACACTCCCGCTTTGATAAGCGGCCACTATTCCCTTAATCGTCACATACGTTCCAGCCACGCAGATAAACCCACCTGCAAGGAACGTTGCGGCAGCCAATGAAGACTGAAACCATTTCCTCTTCCAAGTTCTTACCCCATCACCGTCATGATAACTATCATGAAGCCAGAAGGCACCCGCAATCCCATACGTATACCAACTCGCGAAAAGACTCGCCGCGATACCAATCAGATAGCTGAAAATCGGTACGCCGACCGCGAGAACGAAAGCAATAGCGTTCATAATGACGATGAGAACGGTCCATGTGGACCAGCCGAGAACAGAGTGAGAGTGTATATGACGGCTGTTTCGAAAGAAGCGGACGAAGAGGAGTTTCGACGCCGTGTGCGCATACAAGCTTCCCGCAATGAGGAAGTTCGGGATAGCGATGCCGTACGCGGCTTTCTGCCATTTGGGAGACAGACTACTGAAGGCGGGGCTGATAACGTCATCCCCCAAGTACACGTACATGACGACGGCGAAGACGGCGTAGAAAGTGGTGGCGAAGCCTTGGAGGGTGTAGGCTGCTTTCATTGCGTCTTGCGGTCTCTTCATTTCCGAGACGAGAATGAAGAACATGAAGTGGCCGGCATAGGCGAAAACGGGGTTCGTGATGCTGAAGAAGGCGTCGTAGAAAGAAGAGCTTTTGGCAGCGCTGATGGTGCGGGAAGGGGTGGGATGGATCCCTGCACCTACCATACCGACGATGCCCGCTACCATGATAGATATGACGCTGGGGACACTGATCCAGGAAAGGCGATCGAGCGTTCTCGGAAAACTGAAAAGGAGCGTTGGGATTGCGAAGATGCCTGTATACAGCATCAAGCACAATTTGTTATCGCTTAGGCTTGCGAGGGCAATTTGGCCGGCCAGCAATTGGCCTCCAGTCGCGAAGATAGCAAAGACGATAGTACCGAAAGCGAGGAGTTCGCGGCCGAAGGGACCGAAAAGGATCATGCCTGCGTCTCCCATGTTGTGGACTTCGGGGTGACGCAGCTTGAACTGGACCAGAAGGTAGGAGGTGTACGTTGCGAATACTCCGAGAAAGATGATAAGAATGAGACCGGGGACGATACCGACAACGGCGAGGGAGGAAGGTAGGGAAAGCATGCCATTTGAAACGATTTCAGCGATCATGAGTACGGAGACAAGTTGCCATGACAGGGTTTTGTATTTGATCTGGTAGTGGTTAGGGTGATGAGCTTGTATTGGTAGATGGGTTGAATAAGTGATGATAAGCTCTGGTGGAAGTTATAGTAAGGGTGAGAAGATAGGGGATTGCTGAAACTCAATTGCCGTGCAGCTATCATTCATAACAATCTACAGCTTGGCTGTCAAAAGCATGAAATCACCCAAGACAACAAGACAGACGAAATGGCTTCAACGGTATGCCCAATGTGACAGTTTGAAAGCGAACCCACCTGATGTCCTTCCTCGTGTCCGAAGACATCCACATCATGATAAGCAACTGGTGCTCCATCCACAAATCTGTCATCTGGGGAATGATACAGAGGCGACCCATGTTCAACTTCCTTCTCCATGATGAAGCAAGCTGCTCTTTAGTCTAGTTGGAAAGGTAAATACTGCAATTGAGAAAAACGACAAACGAAAGTTTGGCTTGCAATCAGGCCTTTTAAAGAAGGGAGAAATGGAAAAGGAACGACAAGAGAATTGGTGAGAATCATGACGATATTTACATAATTGATAGCAGTGCATGGGCTCCGACCAGGCTAGTGAGTTAGCTTATCGGTGATTTGTTTGCCAGATGGAATCCTGGTTCAGAGCATTGCGCACATCTGTCCATACCGTCTCAGGCAGTCCACTAACCCAATTAGGAAGGTGCTTACCGTCTATCGTGGTCTGACCGTTGCTTGTGCTGACGTCTAACGGCCCCCTACCTCCAAACCACCTTGACATCTGTTGTACGCCATCACGTACGCGAGAGACATGTGGGGTACATGTGTTACTACACTGCCACAAGAATGCTATGGCATGCTTTGAAATCCGTAGGGTCTTGCTTCTCCCTTGCTGAATTTAGTAATAGTATGCTAATTGCATCCAGACGCTATCCTGAAGCCCAAGTCAATGCCAGTCTCCACCTCCAGTAATGCGGGAAATCACAGGGGTAGACTTTAAGTCTCGAAGAAAATCATCAACCTCGGAACGCCCTGCGTTTTAAACCAACAGTATCATGCCAAAACAATACACCAACGGAAATTGATGCGACCCACAATCCTACACTTCTTGGATGTAATTCGCAGGAACGCTCCTCACTGTCCCATCCTTCTCCACATCCGCCCAACCATCGCCAGTGTCTTTGTTTATTAGCACGAGCCGTTCGCCTTCAGCCATGCTGTGCTCCGCCTCGCTTTGTGCTGAATAGTCGTACATGGCCTCAACATATTTAAGCTTCTTGGCGCCCCGTTTTGGTGCTACTGCAGGACCCTTCTTCTTCCCAGGGGCTGTTATACTGCCGGCTAGTGAGACGGATGAGGCAGAATAGGTTGAATCTGGTCGGTTGGAGGACGGTGGAGTCAAGGGAAGCAGATCGACGTAGGCTGTAGGAACGAGACCTTCTTGTGAGCCAGCGCGGACTTTCATCCAGCCGGAACCATCTGTATACCGTCAATTATAATGTGCGTTGGGTTTTAACAATAAGTGCTCTCACCATCAGGTTCAAGTATTGTGACATCCCTGCCTTCAGCCACAGTGATCTCGCCATCTCCATTCTGTTGGTAAGTATACATCATCTTGCCCTTCTGCTCGGCAGATTTCGACGAGCCAACATTACTGCCCAGATCGCCACCATCATCTTTAATGTATTGCGCAGGCGGTGGAGCAACAACGCGGTTTCTGCGCGCACCGGGCGCAGCTTTAATGGTTCCACTCTTCTCGGGAAGGGCTTCTTCCGGCGGTGACATAGCACCAGACACCGATCTGTGAGCCGTTGCTGAGTACCCAGAGCTCAAGGTATTCATCGAATTCATCGTATCGCTTCGACTTATCCGTGGCAAGTCCGATACCGAGCCCGACGAAGTGCCATTGGTAGTGGTTGTGGTATGTGCCGACTTTTGCCGCTCTTCCTTGAGTTTCTTCTTTCCCTCCTTGCTCTGTTCGCCTGGGCAGTCCGCTGGTACTTTCAATTCGCATTTACTATGGCAAGTATAGCCGCAATCCAGACAATCAAACCCTTTGGCCGACAAACCCCATATCCGGTCGCCACAGAGATCGCAATTAGTGGGGATCTTGAAAGTTTGAGATTTGAAGTTGTGGTTCTTCGCACCGATGCTGAGGTCACCAACAACCGAAGTTATCGTAGAGACTTCCACCTCTGCGCTGACTTTCTGTCTCTCCACTTCGTGCATGCTCTCCTGAATCGCAAAAATAGCACGGACAACTTCAACTTCATCCCTCTTGTCTTTGCCTTCGCGAATATTTTGTCTCACCTTCTTAGCGTTCTCCACTTCCTTTCGCTTCTTGTCAAGTTGGAGTCGGTAGTCGCCTAACGAGCCTTTGCTCTTTGTGAGGACATTGCGGAGAAACACAGCGGCCGCTTCGTCTGTGGCGATGGAGCCATCATCTAACCAGACTGGACTGGGTTCGAATTGGAAATCTGCTGGTTCTTGCCATGAGCCCGCATTGTGCCTGACGAACATCATGGAATCAAGTAAAGGATTGTTTCTCGGAATCTCTCCGGAGAGGTGTTTCAGATATTCTGTACTTCGTGCTAATGTCTGAGTCTCAATTTGGGCCGCCAGTGACCATATTGAGTTCAACTTGGTGACACGAGTTTCGGACAGGTCCTGAAGGCTATCGAGAAGCTCGGGAACATATTCATGGTAGTACATCTCCTTCTGCTTATTTGTGACGTTGATGGAGATCAAGTAAGTGTTCTTAACATTTCGCATTTCCACTTGCTGCTGGTCATAAGCATTCCGTGCCTTCTGTTTCCCATGATCGAATGCGCTGTCGGTCTTTTTACGGCGGTTTTCGACTTCTTGACAAACAGTGTCGTATTTCCCTTTCATTTTCCGTAGGTCGGCATATGTGCCATCTCGTTCCTTTTCCAGCTTCCCCGCATATTCTACGTGATATTTGCGTAATTCTTCATATCGTACGGCAGCATTTTTCAGAGGGTCGGCGAGGTTGGAGATAAGCGCAGTCGCGAATTGGTCATGTTCGGAGGCTCGAGATTCGAGAGTGTTAAGTTGCACACCCCAAGTAGTCATAGAAGCACTGTAATCCAGATTCCTCATCAGAAATTTTATCTATATGGGATCTGTCAAGACCATACCTCTCGAGCGAACCGGGGGTCACAGTCGGAGTATCTCCAACACTCAGACTACTGGATTTTCTCGCCTTCTTCTCAAAGTATTTCTTGGCTAGCGCACTGAGCTTTGCTGCATATTCCTTCTCAACAGCGCTTCGTTCTCGGTAGAATTGTTGGATGTCATCCAGCCACGCGATGCCGTTGGAAACCTGTATGAAGCCTTGTCAGCGGCGGACTGAGCCTGCGGAGGACCGGAAGTGATGCGCAGTTATCGTCGACGGCAGAACATTTGGATTAAGGGCATACCCAAGCGTTTACGGGCTTGAAGCCATCCTGTAATTTTGACCGTGTCAGAGGGGTCGGTAGGTGCCAAGTCAGGGTCCATACCTTTAATTCAGCGCCGAACTGCGGAGCGATATCAATCTCCATGATTTAAAGTGCACAAGTATAAGAAAAGCCGATCCAAAAGCAGCTATCTCAGCAGACATGTCCGGGGTAAAGGCATGTGCAGGCGAAGGTGGAAGCGTGGCTGTGAGAGAGATGGGTCATGGAATCCAGGGAACGCCCGATTAGTGGGGTCGTTTCGGACAGGGTAGCGACAGCCGCCACAGCATGCCAAGACGCGCTAGGCAGCTCCCCGCGATGAAATGTTATTTCACTTCACTGTCCCGACTAGCTGCTGTCATTGCGGCATTGTCCTCGCTACCGTGACAATAGGGTCGCCTGTCGCACTCACTATTATTTCACATTCCTTTCAAGCTGCCTGTATGCCCCACAAAGTCCTCCCAATCCTCCCTTTGTCTTAACTTTCCCTAGGACAGCCCTCAACACAGTCTCCCGTCTCCCATCTACAATCCACCTCGAGTTACGAACCTTCTCTCGCGCAACCTCAAACCTTCCAGACGCTGTTCGATATGGCTTCCGAATCCACCGAGCCTACCGCCCCTCTTGAGAGCCGCAT
>AJFK01000420.1:0-39836 GCA_000467715.1 Hysterium pulicare CBS 123377
TGACCAAGGATGAGGGCCCCGCTGGTGAGGCTTCCGCTGAGCCATCTCAAGTCGACGGAGCCGTTCCCACCGGAAAAGACCCGGCTCTGGTCGAGACAGAATACGAGGTCGAAGTCAAGCTGGCAGATATGCAGGCTGACCCGGATAATCCTCTATTCTCTGCCACTACTTTCGAAGGGCTCCAACTGTACGTCCCATCGGCCATCATTCTGCTGTACTTGGCCTGACTTGCATAGGAAACCCGAGATTCTGCGAGGCATCCTAGAAATGAACTTTCGCAAACCCTCTAAGATTCAAGAGAAGGCCTTGCCTCTTTTGCTTACGAATCCGCCCATGAACATGATCGCACAATCACAATCCGGGACTGGCAAGACCGCCGCCTTCACTCTCAACATGCTGTCCCGTGTCGACCTGTCGAATCCAAACCCTCAAGCACTCGTCCTTGCTCCAAGTAGAGAGCTGGCCCGCCAGATCTTAGGCGTCATCAAGCACATGGGGCAGTTCATGACCGAGCTGGTTGTGACGCCAGCTATTCCCGACCCCACCCATAGGAACAGGAAGTTCGAGGGTCATATTATTGTTGGCACACCAGGTACCGTCTTGGATATGATTCGAAGGCGATTCATTGAATCGAAGGACATTAAGATTTTGGTCCTCGACGAAGCGGATAACATGCTTGACCAACAAGGCTTGGGTGACCAATGCAAGCGGGTGAAATCGTATGTTCTTGTTTGCCGAAGATGGACCATCCGCTGACCATGTCGCAGTATGTTACCCAAAGCAATCCAAACAGTCCTTTTCTCCGCAACTTTTCCACAACAAGTCATCGACTATGCACAGACTTTTGCCCCAAAGGCGAACGTGCTCACCCTCAAGCACGAAGAGCTTACTATCGAAGGCATCAAGCAGCTGTACATAGATCTCGAGAACGACAACGACAAATTCGCCACCCTGATCAAATTCTACGGCCTGTTGACCACTGCTTCCTCGATCATCTTCGTGCGGGTAAGTTCCAGCGGCGTACGCCCGCTCAGTACATACTAATCACGTCTAGACTCGTCACACCGCCTCTGAACTCGAGCGACGCATGGTTGCAGCTGGGCATACTGTTGCGCAACTGAGTGGTGGACTGGAGGGACCTGCGCGTGATGCAGTTATCGATGAGTTTAGGAGTGGAAAAGCTAAGGTGCTGATCGCTACAAATGTGCTTGCTCGCGGCATTGATGTTCAAACTGTGACTATGGTTATCAACTACGTATGTTCAGCACTCCAGTTGATCATCGCGTCCCACACTAACGCACATTTTGTAGGACATCCCGACAAAACAAAACGGCGAACCAGATCCAGAGACATATCTCCATCGAATCGGTCGCACTGGCCGTTTTGGTCGTGTCGGTGTTGCTCTTAGCTTCGTACACGACCGACACAGTTGGCAAGCTCTAAACGATATTGCCAATTACTACAAAACCGACCTCCAGGCCATAGATACGAATGACTGGGATAAGGTTGAGGACCTCGTCAAGAAGATCATCAAGAGTTCACGGGCCGGAAAGTCGACGAAGGAGATGTATGACATGGAAACGGACGGAGCAGCTGACCATTGAGTCTGTCAACTTGGGGGCGACAGCGTATAATAAGAGCGAGGCAAATTGTTATGGACATTCGAGTTGCCTAGCTATTACGCGGCAATTGTTGCATTAGAGAATATATTGCTGCCTCAGGGTTGTTTTTCGGCAGCTGAGCGATTCATCGGATGGCGCATAGGCGGTTGGGCAAATGCCAAAATCGTAGATACTTACAACAAGGCTCAAATCAGAGGCCATTGCGAGATACCCATACATTGGTCCTGTCAAACTTATCTATCATCCAGTTCGTGAAGGTTGATCAGATAAGATACATGCCGCTAGGTGCTGAGAGTAGAAGAGGGGCATCAAGTGCCGCTCACGCCGTTCTAGTATTCTCCTAGGGTCAGCTGCACAGCATAGTTTCCATATGAAAATGATCTGCTAGACTATCTTCACTTCCATCCGGGTTCTCTGCTTCGAGTGAACCGTGCAAACCCATCAAATCGGTACCAGATAACAACTCCTAATTTGTAATTAAGTAAGCACAAACCCTTCCCACCTCGTGTCCCTCGACTCCCGTGAAATCACGTCAACGGCGGCTCAAAGCACGCGTTGGATGCAAATACCCCACCACGGCACCATTTCCCCTCTCTACCGCTCAACGCCTCTACGAGTCGAGCACAGCAAGCAGATCTGACGGAGCTTGTACCTTGCTAACCATGATGCATAGTCGCCAGCGGTACCGGCGCAGTGGGTCATTATTGCTCTATGAGCACCACTACTACAGCCATGGCGACGGATAAGAGCCACAACCGCAGCCGAGAGGCAATCTCTCGCGAAGAAGAAGCCCAAGGCCCTACTACTTATAGCGCTGTTGCTCCTCCGTCTTTACCTTCTGTAGAAGTCAAGCCTTTGTCTGCAAAGTCGAATCCTGATCGTACTCCGCGCCCGTCCGTTGACTCTAGGAGGAGCGTCACCTTCTCCGAAGATACCATCGAGCCAATTGACAGTATGGGGCCTAGATTGAGTAATAGGACCGGGACGGGACAAGAAGAAAGCGGGTTGAGCAGCGGGGATGAGAGTGCGCCGATTATAAGAAGGGAACGAGGGGGAGGAAGAAAGGATTATCAATCTATATCACCTGGGATAGCAGCCAGAAGTAGCGGGGCTGACGGGGGGAAGAAAACTGCTGGGAGTAATCATGAGAGGGATAGTAGTGGGGATGGGGCCGCCGCGAAAAGATTAAGAGAGCAGACGAAAATAGCGGAGAGGGAGAGGGAAGCGCAAAGAGCGGCCGTGGACGCGGAGAGGAATGAGCAGAAGTGGTGGAGGAGGGTTTTGAATAAGTACGGAAGTGTGGAGTTGGAAAATAAAGGGAGTGTGGCCAGGGATCATTTGGCATTGGGTAATAAAGCACTTTTACCTCCTCTCGCTTTCCATTCTTGTATAAGTACCGAAGCTAATAACTTGTCTTCTCTAACAGAACGTACTTTCTTAGCCTGGCTCCGTACCTCCCTCTCCTTCGCCTCCATCGGCATAGCAGTCACCCAACTCTTCCGCCTCAACACCACCATCGCCAACTCCGAATCCCCAAACCCTTCTGATTCCAACTCCGTCTCCAAAGCCAGACTCCGCCACGTCGGGAAGCCCCTCGGCGCCACCTTCATCGGTATATCTATCTTGATATTGTTCATTGGGTTTCACAGATACTTTGAGAGTCAGCATTATGTTATAAGAGGGAAGTTCCCGGCTAGTAGGGGGAGTATACTAATTGTGGCTGCTGTGGCGGGGGCCCTGATTGTCAGTAGTTTGGTTGTTATTCTGGCTGTTGCGCCGCAGGCTTTTGAGAAGTGAAGGGGGCTGTTTGCTTGGAATATGAGCAATCTACCCCGACTAGGGAAAGGGAAATACTGGTGGTTCTGGGGAAGTCTTGGTTAAGATGAGGTAGTTGCCATTTTAGGCGAGTCGATTTGGGAGAAGAAAATGTGCTTGGGTGCATCTATACTTGGGAGGCAAGCATCTTGGTATGGCCTCCTGCATGGCCGACCATCCGTCGCGGCGGCACAGAGAAAATGATACGCTTTGGATCTAGGACTCAAGGGTAGGTGTTGAGACTTTTCGTCGATTGAGTTGAGTCCCCGGACTCGCTTGCTTCCAACCAAACGTCTAAGTTAAACTAGAAGTAGTACGATTTGTTACAAAATGAACAAGCCTTTTCCAAAGGGGAAAACAACATGGTAGTGTAAAGGCTTGTGAACCAGCAACGCCGCCCAATGTTACACCGCAGACCGAAAAGCGAAATGAAGACCAAGATGAGGGGAAAATAAGATGTTATGAACCTCTCTATTCGTTGTAATGGTACACCTGTGGTGGTATCTTGTTAGCCAGAACAATAACGATAGAAAAATAAGAGTGATGAATCGCAAAAAGACTCACAAGATAATTGGGTAGACCCCAAGATTTCCAACCTAACCTACTCGCCATCTTGGCGAAACCCTCCGTTTCAATTAAATGATAGAACGCGAATGGTGGGAACATGGCTCCGTCTCTATGAACTTCTGCTTTGACTAACAATGCCGCACCGCCCACACCATCCAATTGGACCTCCATGTTGGGATCTGCCGAGTCATCCTGCATCATGGCCATTAGACTCCGGTACGTGGGCATATCCGCATAACCTTCGAGCAGTATATCGTCGTTGCCCATTTTGGCTCCGAGCTCTTTCGCTGTGGGAGAATCGATCCAGTTGTTAAAGTCATACGGTCGCTTATCCGTAGCTTTGATATCGTTGTTGTAGTATTTCTGGAAGCAATTGGGCGCAATGACAGGCTTGTTATGCGCCGCAAGATCCTGTATGAGCGTCGGCGGCGTCTCTACAATATCGCCATCAAGCCAAAGGACCCAGGATGTTGTAGGTCCCATCGTCGTGAATAGCAATGAGTTGCGAGCCTTGGCCATGGCAGCACGCCTCGCTTTCTGATTCTCTTTCTTGTGTCGTTCGGCTTCGTTCTGCGTCTGGAGGGGCGACTCGGTGTCTTGTCGGAGGATGGTCACGCTGGCAAAACGCTTCTTCTGCGACCCGCTTTGGGTTTTCGTGACTTGCGCTTGGAGCGCGGAGTATGCGGCATTGCCTTCTTTCGTTTTGGGGATGATGAACCCAAGGGAGATGAGCTCATGCGGATAATCGAGCTTGAGAAGGTTGTCCCAGTATTCCTGGTAGAAGCGGGCGAGTGGAGTCAAAATCAGAACGGTCTCGCTGTTCCCCACTGGATCTTGCGAGGTTGTGAGGTTGTTTAAATGGTAATGTACCACTGGCGGCGGGGGCGGTCGCTCGTTGGATTTGGATTTTCGGAACGGTAGGGACGGTGGAGAGAGTGCGTTAGAAGCGCTCTCTTTCAAGGTGCGAGGAGCGGAAGTGGTGCCGTCCGAGGGAGAAGAGAATATGAAGAATAGGAAGCCCACGAAAAGAACGCAGGCGAGGAGTATCGTGATCGGGTTCGTACGTCGTAACGAGCGTGGGGCGGGCATGTTGTAGGGAGAAGAAGGCGAACCAAGGGTTGCCAATGGAATGAGGGTCTATATCTCGTGCATCAGAAGGGGGAAAAAGGTGGTGAGGTCGGAGGGCTGGTGAGCAAGGAGGTGATGAGTTCGTGAAATGTGGCCAAGCTGAATGCGGCCGCACACGACGATCCCAGCAGCGCGCGAGGAAGTACTGTAATGCCCGGTCGGCAGCGCGAAGGAAAGAATGCAGAGAAGGTCGTTGAGAAAGTCGATTATAGGGCAGGAGAAAGGGATATGGATAAGTCCACCGAAGTATACCTAGCTTAGACAATTACGACGAGCGGGAGTGCTAGTTAGGTAAGCCGCTAGCATTTCCTAGCTGTGTAGCCATCTATCCAGTACCTTCTGTGCTACTGTCCACGACACAACCCACCTGCATCATGAATGAGTAATGCTGGAAGATCACTAACAGATGCCTCGGGGCCCTTTGCGACAGTCCACGCTCATTCTTCACCGCCTGCGATCAGTCAATCCGTCGAAATGTTACCATCGGCATTTCACACCCTTCGAACCCTCGAGAGTTTACCACACCAACGAAAAGTTCAAATACCCACGCCACCTTCAATCGGTTATATTATCTCACGATATATACAAAACTGTCCGTATACTTCTCCGTCCATCTGAAAGTGGTCATTGAAAAGTAACCCCGCGTAGACACCAGATGACTTGATCCAATACATCCAGCGATCGAACCCTTGGGCCCATAATGGCGCCTTCGTCCTCTTCCTCCTTACACCCTCATTTTCGAGATGGCTCCTGGATGACAACCAATTCCTACTCAAGGCCCTCAAACGTCTTCTTGGGAAGACGATTGAAAGAGAAAAAGAAGACAAAACTGTTCATGTCCTAGCAGCCGTTGTGGACAAATTACCAGCTGCACATCAAGACGTATGCTCGAAACATGGCGACGAAGCATCACACTTTTCCGAAGGCATTGCATACGCACTACTGCAGGATAGATGTCTGCTTGAAGCATTGCCCCACGCTTCAAATCTTCCTGAACTCAACCAAAATGCAGATTCTCAGGGCGCGATCACCTTTTATCACCCCTTTAAACCTTCTTCCGTCGACACGAGGGAGACGGGAAACCAATACATTGATATGCTCCAACTTCCACTCGCCAACACCATCTTTCATACTGGTTTGCCTGCAACAATGTTCTACTCGCGCTGGAAGAAACGCCCGGGGGAAAGGGAGATACATCGAGAAGAAAGTAGGTTGGTTCAACACCAGCATATCAAATGGCCTGGTACCCCTTTGAAGCCCGGAAGTTTCTTCTATGATCCTAGATGGAGTTCTACGTTGAGAGTCCCACTGGTTCCTTTGACTATTCCTCGACCCGTAGAAGCTGGCATGGGTAACATCGTGCGCCGAATCCTGGGGCCGGATGGGGAAAGCATGACTGCTTCAAAAGAACTGGAGGAAGCCGTCCCACTGTATCACAAAGCCCGGGACCTGCCCCCTCAGTCTGTGTCTGTCTGGGCCCTATTGATACCGGAGTCTGCGGTGCAGGCCGTCGTCGAAGAGATGACGCTTATTTTAAGAGAATTAACCGGAAATACGCTGAACGAAAGAGATTTTTCAAATCCAGCTTCCATAGTGCGAGCCGTATGGAACAATCGTCGACTAGCTTGGAATGATATTGTGGGCTTCGCGATTGCGCGCGGGGCTCGGCTCCATCGAGTCCTCAGCGGAGGTGGTGGATGGGGAAAGAAAGCTGGCTTGCTATCCTTGGACCCTTTGAATTTCTTGGACGATCCGGCGCCATCGCCCGCATCGGAAACGGATTCTATGGAGGCATTCACTGGAGGACTAACCGGGATCAAGGACCTTGTTCAACCTGGAGAATCTATCCAATTCTTTATCTCCCCGTTCCAAGTTACTCCGAATGCGGATACATCCACTCAAAGTAGTCATGTTCCATCGAACGTGAAACCATCAAAGGGGTCTCTAGAGTTTGGTACTATACCAAGTTCAATTGATGCGCTTTCCGAGAGCCCTCCAGAGCAGGTCGAAGGTGAAGCCAAACCCAGAATCTCCGTGATTGAAGATTATTTTGGAGCGCTCTCTGAAAGTGGCATCACTATTGTTCGGAAGAGCAAAAGGTTTCCCACTGAGCCGTGGAGCACAATTACCAACTCGAAGATTGATGTCCCGTTTTCACGCTTCATAGCCGATGTACAAACTGAATATAGTTCAGTCAGTAGACCTCTCTTAAACGAAATCCCATCAGACGTAGAATCAAATTGGCAAGTCCAATCAAGGAATTCTGAAATGTTTTTTCGAAAAATCGAACTGGAAGCAGGAACGATAAAATTAAAGACCCCAACGCCTATCGTTAAGATAATGTCTGACGGCAAAGATCCATACCTTCGAAATACTTCGCATAAAAATCCTCTGCCCATCCGCAAAACAATGTCTAAACAGAAAGGCCGATCGCTTCAAAATCATTCGCTCATCGCGATTGACAAGCCTATTGGTCCTACAACTTCTGCGCGCATCACCAAATACCCCTCGAATGTGGTTTTGACCGAAAGAGTCCAGAAGGTCTTTGATAAAGTCGCTAAGTTGCGTCTTGAAGTCGGAAATAGGAGCCGAAGGTTCAGGCGACAACGCATGCGAGGTTTAACGAAAGATTCAACATCTCTCCGAGTACGCAGATACTCTTCACTCCCTTGCCCCATCCGACGTTACTACTTTATGCGCCGCTTCAGGAAAATCACCCCAGGCCATTCAGACACCGACGCTTCTCGCGAAGGTCGCTCTTCGCCGGGCCGGAAAACCGGACGTGCTCGCTCGTTTCGAAAGGACCGCAAAATGCTTATCCGCAAGTTGCCCACAGTTATGCAGGGACAGAAAACTGGAGGTGCTCGCTCTTTTCGAAAGGGCCGCAAATTCGCTATGCACAAGCTGCCAACAACTATGCGGGGACGGAAAACCGGACGTTTTCTCTCTTTTCGAAAGGTCCCCAAAAGTCCTATTCGCAAGCTAGCAAGTTTCCCGTGGGGCGATTTTGAACAAGCGATGAATGCCCGGCGCGCACAGATACGCAAACTTCCCTTCGGCGGTTGGCGGAAATCGAGATGGTCAAGGAGATTGAAGCAGAAGAGCAGAAGGGGTAGGGTTGTAGATCCTCAGGCGCATAAGCTGATGGATGAGGTTGAGGAATGGTTGAAAGGCTTTTAGTTGTACATATGTAACTAAGAATACCAAATTACGAACAAAAGAAACTTCCGATTGCTATGTCCCTTATATGTTGGATATCTAAAGATCGATGCCCAATGCTTGAAATCCTCTGTGAGATATACAATTCGTCCCCCTTGTCCACGGGGCTGGCCGCCATCCGTTTGGACGTTGAAGCTGGCGACTTAAGACGTCCACTCCCAATAAATAAACCCCCAGCCAAGAGCAAACCGGACGCCAGTAGATATCCATCATAATTTCCTCCATGAAAATCGCAAACTCACTGTAGATCTCGGATCCTAGATGCTCAAGAATCAATCCACCGCCCAATGACCCGTCAAATCAAGTCCGCGCCCTCCTTAGCAAAACCCCCCTTCTCAATCTCCCACTGCGGCAACAACCCCCTCGGGCACCCTTCAGGCGGCGGCGCATAAACAAAAGGCTCCCACCCCTCCTGAACCTCCTTCCTACCCCTCAACACCCTCAACCTCTCCCTAACCATCTCCTTCCCTACACCCCCGACCCCGACCCCGATCGCAATCCTCTCCTCCCAAGCCAGCAGCGTCTTCCGCTCAAACACCATCCTGAACGCGCGGAAACTAGTCATGAAATCCGAATTCCAGCCCGCAACCATCTGCTGCATCGGCGGGACACCTGGTTCCAGAAGGCGCAGATAGGTGCAGTAGACGTGCGGCAAAGTGTGCGACTCGTAGATGCGGAGTTGGTAGCGGGAGTTGTTATTCTGGGAGAGGTCGAGGCGGACCAGCAAGACGTTGTATTCGAAGCCTGTGCCGTCCATGTAGATGTGGTAGAGGTCTTGAAGGGTCAATCTGCGGGGTTGCTCCTTCCGGGGAGCGGAGGACCCTTTGTGGGCGCTGCTGCCGCCCCGGAGGGAGGGCCCGACGTTGGAGTTAGTCTTCTTGCTCTTGGGAGACTGAGACTTTGTGGGTTTGGGCTGCGAGAAGGAGGGGCGTGCGGAGGTAGAAACAGAGAGAGAGAAGAAGGGAGCCTGTTGTTGTTGTTGGGGAGCCTTTGGGGTATCTTGCTCGGGGGACAAAGTAGGAAGGGAAGGAGGAGGTGTAAGCAGTGAGGCAGACGCAGCGGCTTTGGCAGCGCGCTCGGCACGAGCTTGGTTGAGAGCCTCGATGGAAGAAGTGAACCATCCATTGGAGGCTTTAGGCTTTGGCTTAGTCTTAGTCTTGGACGTACCGGAGTTGAGATCCGATTTTGCCCTCGCACAGCCCTTTTCGAACCTCGCAGCTACAATCCCGCTCAGCATGTTAGTTGCATGAAAGCTTGGGAGCGTGACACTGGGGAATGAGGTTTGGGGAGAGGCACGAACCGTCTTGCTTCATGAGCTTCAGCTTCTCCCTCTTCTTCTTCTGCCGTTCTTTATCCAGCGTCTCATGTAAGTATTGTGTTTCTCTCTTCTTCGCCTTCGTCATGAGCGAGTCTTCCAGCCAGTCGTATGTGACGATCTTGACGTCCTGTTTTGAAGCCAACGCTGTTTTGACTGCAACTAAGTTAATACATGCTTGTCAAAATAATAACAAAGCCACATGATTGAAAGAAGTGGGATATACTTACCCATTGGTACTTCCTTCTTCCAATGCTCCTTTGAGCAAATCAGATGAGTAACTTCTCGAGAGATGTTGGTCGTCCATTTTCCTCCGTTTGCCTCGATCCACTTTCTTAACTGCTCGTTACCCTTTCCAGGACCGAAGTCACCGGATGCGGCGATGATAAGGCCTTTGAGTGGGTTCTTCATGATGGCTGAGACTGAGTGGGTGAAGACAGGGCCTATTCATGCCATAGGGGCGTTGTAATCATGACCAGACAACATGAATCTAGGTTTTTGAAAGAGAGATTGAAGGCTTGAAAGTAGAAGATTGTCTTTTGTGGATGTTGTTGAAGTGAGGAAGAGAGCGGTGAGGAACAAGCAAAGTTCAAACTCACCAAAGTCGAAGAGGTGAAGAGGTAAAGAGGTGAAAGCGAACGGTAGGACAGTAGGGATTTCAGAAGGGTACGAATTCAATATGGCTCGATTGTCTGGCTGTAGAGGTGGAATAGCTGAAGTCTGACCCCATTGCTATTCATCTCAGTGCTGTGGGAGGATCAGATATTTTGCAGGAGACACAATCATAAAGCATGAACTTGGATAGCGAAATTTCGGAGTGTTGCCTAGCTATTAAACGTCAAGCACACTACTCCTTCACGGCCTTTACAAAAGCCTGAATCCTTTCTATGCTCTGCTCGCCGTCACTCTCTACGCCACTACTCACGTCGACAATTTTGACGCGCTCTGCGAAGTTGCCTAGCTTTCCCAGCACATTTTGTACGTTGCCAGGGTCCAAGCCTCCTGCAAACATTACCTTCAAACCGTGATCTTGTGATAGCACATTCTTGACGTCGCTAAGATCCAACTGTTCGCCGGAGCCTCCAGCGCCGGAGTCCAGTAATGGAAGAACATGATAGCCTCTCAAACCAATACCTGCGTCTTTCGGTCCAAAGCTCTTAATGACTGGAACAGGTATCAGCCGTGCCCATTCAACGGGCTCGGAACCATGGAGTTGGGCGATATCAAGACTCAGTATTTGCTGTTGCGCGAGGATGTATTCGAGAGGTTGATTCTGAAAAACGCCAACGAGGAGCGCACGGTCTGGATGTGAGAGGTGAGATGAGGTGTGCTCAAAATAATCGGATGCCATGTCCTGCGCTTTAGAGGATTTCCTCGGAGTCGCCTGTGGCTTTCGGGTCGTATGAACCGCCGTAGAGATCTCCAGTGCTATTTCTCTCGATACAGTACGCTTTCTGCCTTCTGCTAGGATCATTCCGATCAAGTCTGCGCCAGCTTCGACAGCAGCCTTTGCGGCTTCTGCACTGCGAGTACCACATATTTTTACGAGCGGTACAGGCTTGTCAGTAGAGTGGGTAGCAGGGTCGGATCCCGCCAGCAGATTTGCAATGAATTGAGCTGTGTTGGAGGCCCTCATCAGCGCTTCACCAACAAGCACGGCACCGACGCCATTCTTTGTATATGGCTCAACATCCTTGGGACCTGAGATTCCACTCAATGCGCAGACGACGGTGTCCTTTGGAACCATATCCATCAACCGGCTAGTCGTCTCTAAGTCAACTTCAAAGTTGGTGAGGTTACGGTTATTGACGCCAATCACTTTTGAACCCAGGTTTACGGCAATTTGCATCTCTTCTACATTGTTGACTTCGACTAACGGTTCCATTCCAAGGGATTGAGAGTAAAGGTAAAGTCTCTTCAACGTTGCTTCATCAAGCATCTTAACAATCAGCAATACAGTATCCGCTCCGGCAAGACGGGCTTCCAGGATTTGGTACTCGTCGAATATGAATTCTTTTCGGAGGACTGCCGGTCTGTTGGGCATGCCTTCCAAGCTCTGTCGTACGGCTCTAAGGTCGTCTATGCTTCCTTTGAACCACTCTGGCTCGGTCAGCACAGATATGACGCTTGCGCCAGCGAGAGCGTATGTTCGTGCTTGTGCCGGGGCACAGGCAGATAGAGAAATGATTCCCTTCGAGGGTGATGCACGCTTGATTTCCGCCATTAGGGACAATGGGAAAGGAGATTGTTTTAACCTTTGAGGAAATGAAACCTGGGGAGGAGCCAGATTAAGGTCATAAGAGGCTTGTAGGTCACTTGGCCTTTGGGATGGAATTTCCTTCTGCGCTGCAACCGCGGCTCTGCGATGGGCGTAAATCTTCTCCAGTATGGAAGTATGTTTGTCTTTCTTCCCGACGCCATTTGTAGTTTCAGAAGACCCATTGATGGCCTCGGCGTCTACTCCAGTCTTCGTAGCATGAGCTTGCTTTGATAGGTTTTCATTCTCCGTCCAGGTTCCTCCTTGCATGTACAGAAAGTTCTTGAGCATAACTCGGCCTTCTTCGGTCAGAATGCTCTCCGGATGAAATTGTACCCCTTCCACAAGAAATTCTTTATGTCGTACTCCCATTATCACTCCTTTCCCACTATCCGGCCCAGCGGCGATCCAGGAGGTTACTTCGAGGCAATCCGGCAGTGTTGGGTGCGTACCGGCTAAGGAATGGTATCGAGTTACCGGAAGGCCTTGAGGAAGGTTTGCGTAAACGCCTTTCCCATCATGTCGGAGTGGAGAAGTTTTCCCATGAAGGATCTCGCCAGTGACTTCGACCTGACCCCCGAAAGCGTAGTATATGCATTGTCTCCGTAGGTTAGCTAAATCTCTGATGTCGCATCCGAAGGGGCAGACTCAATACTCACTCTCCCATGCATACACCCAGGACGGGGATCTTTCCGCTGAAGTGTTTGATCGCCTCATTGCTTATCCCTGAATCTGTCTCGGGGTGTCCTGGTCCAGGGCTTATGACCAGTTGAGTTGGATTCTTTGCAATCAGTTCTTCTAATGTAATCTCATCGTTGCGGTGAACGGTTACCGTGGCGCCCTCAAGAACCAGGTACTGATACACGTTCCAAGTGAAGGAGTCGTAATTATCAATCAAGATCAGATTTGATGCGGTCGAGATGGGGAGAGCGGGGGAGGGGTGGCGGGGCGGATGGTCGATGAGTGTTGCCGTAGCCATTGGTGAGTTCTGTGGTGAATGAGGAAGCGTCGAGGGCAGAGAAGCAGATCCTGGCCTCCAAGATCCGAGTTATCAGCCTTTATGTTTTGGCCGGTGACTCATGCATGTATGACTGAGTAAGTGGTGGTGAACGGGAGCGGAGAAATAAAAATTAATGGACAAAATGATGCAGCCGAGTCGCGGTGCCAGGGGTGCACAAAACTGAACGCGCCAAGACTGCCTGCAGAATGCCTTTGTAGCTTGGAGCTCGATATTGGTAGACTTCAAGCGCAACACGTCGAATTCCCTCCGGAACACCCTCATCCCCACTCCATGGCCCTTGGATAGTGGACCCTAGCAGCGCATTGAAGCGCACCATGGCTCCCATCAGGCCGCAGGAGGATGTTTACTTTCCAATCTTGGCGAAATGCTTCAGCGGAGAGCAACAACTGCTGTATGCTTAGAGACTTCTTCCGCAAAGAAACCTTGCGCTAACTTCTGTAGATCGTGGAAGTCGGTCTACTCTGCACTTTGCGACCCGGATGCCGCCTCCGAGAGCGAAGTCCTACGCTCATTCCTGTCCGACGAAGCCACCATAGCCATCCTCAGCAACCCGCTGAATCCATCCAAGCCCTCATCGAAGGCCACCAAAGACAAATTTGCGACGGATACTGCTCCCATAAACTTCACTTCATCGAGCGGAAGCTACGACGTTGAAGAGATCAAGAACGATGCTCTCTGGCTTTCTGAAGTAACTAAAATAGATGAGCTCTCTGCCCTGAGGATAGTCGTCTTGGAATGGCAAACTCGACCGATTGCCCAGCTACGCGATGGCTTCACCGAAGAAGAGGCTCTCAGTATCCAAGAAGCTGCTGGAAGATCTAACTTGGGGGCATCGACATTCCTGGCAAATTCATCGCTCCTGGCTGCGCAGGTCGGTCTCTCAGCGCAATCCGCCGATCTTTTCGATTCTCCGGAGCAACGCAAGCTTAGGTTGCTTGATATCTACCTTTCCGAACGAACACATATCTTAAGAATCGGTCAGATCTTCATCTGCTGGGGTGCTCCAGATGATCAATTCCGTCCGCCTCGTGGGTGGCTCAGAGATATCAGCAAAGCCATTGTTCAAAATCAGCAGGTTGCTCCTCATGGACCCGATTTCTTTTCACAATGTATCAAAGCCATGCAGGGAAGATTCAGCGGCATCGAAAACAACAGTCAGTGGACGGTACCGGAGAGCATCCAAGCAAATGTCGAGGAAAAATGGGGCCAATGCCAGGCAATAGAGTTGGTTCATCTTCTACAAATCGCATTTGCCCATGTAGATCTCTTCATTCCCCGGCTCACGCCCGCTTCTTCCGTCATCGAGTGGTTCTCATTTTTATCAGAACGGCACTATTTCAAAGAGATTTCATTCGTAAGTTTTCCTAGTCTGCAACTTCGTCTTGCATCACTGATTAGATATGTAGCCTTACCCGGGTCAGCAGGCCCTGCTTTCACTCATGCAACTGCTTCTATCGACCGTTTCTTTGGCAATTCTAAAAGTGCAACTTGTATTGGAAGACATCGAGCCGGACAGCCAAAATCAAGACAGTTCCTCGTCCTACATTTTAAATGCAGAATGTCTGAAAACAGTCACCTGTTACCTTTGGGAAGCCTTACAGGCTGACTCGAAACCGATGAGTACCGCGGTCTTTGCATGGAGCGTCATTCTTTTCCCTGCGTTGAATTGGACTCGACTCGCGGATGGGGATGCCGAATCACCGTTTCTGGACGAAGCAAGCTCTCCTGGAGGATCGCTCCCTCAGCATGGCCCCCTCGTGGATGCGCTGAAATCTTTGGATAGCTTCCTTCGGGAACGAGGTGAGGAGCTGCCGCTGCTAGTTAGATTATTTGCAGACCGGACTGCGGACGACGTTTTCGACCTAATTGGACCGTGTATTCGAGAGAGTATATCTTTCTTTGGAACGAACACGGACACTGTATTGTTGGACCGAATTAGATGTACTCTCCTCGAACTCGTTCGTGCGAGCCTGGGCACTGGACAGATCCTTTACGATCGAAAGGTCATATTATCTACAGCCACGATTTTAAATGGGCCCAATTCGTTCTGGCATTGGGTTGATAGCGGAACCCAAGTGCAAGCTGACCCTGCTGTTCAATACTTTTCCCAGGACGCCGATGTTCTAGGCCAAGACCTTTTGACAGAATCCTTCTTCCGATATCCTTATGAAACGGTACCACTTCTACAATTTTGTAGAGCTTTGACGGTCGGCGAAGTGTCCGCGCATGAACGACTGCCGCCATATGCACAATGGCTCCAGAACGCTACGCGATTTATGCAAACTTTGCCAAAGGACTTCAATGGTTATAGTTCCATACGAGAAGAACTGAACGCGAATTTCGTTCGTTTGAACGTTGACCTGGACCTATTTTCCAACGGGACTACTTCTCAATCCTTCGGATCCGGGCAGAAATTATTAGGGGCCACTGCTTTTACAAGCTCAGATGATAAGATGTTTATACCAGCAGAAACCGAGGGCAATATCGTTGATGATACGATCATACCTAATGTTGCGGTGTGGCACTATCCCCATTCCGCCCTGCAATATCTCGTCACCCTTCTATCGACTTTCATGATTGGTAGCAACTGTGTGGAATACGCAACGCAAATGCCCACTTCTAGAGAAAACGCATCCGAAATTATTGGGTTCCTTGCGGACATACTCACATCCTCGATCAGATCAAACCATGCGGAAGACACTGGTACAAAATGCTCTGAAGAACTGCTCGCGGAGCTTGATATCACATCAGAACGAAAGCAAGACACCGTGAGCGTCGTTTTTGCAATTTTCGATCAAGAACTCTTACACCAGTGCCGACAACCAAGCAGTGAAGGGCCCTTGGAATTGCTCGTGAACTGCACCCATTTCATACATGCCATATTATCTATTGCACCTGCACGAGTTTGGCCATGGCTGGCCCGAAGTCGACTATTAGAAAGCGATGGCAACAATGGCAGCCTTGCAACAATCTTGATTGGTACCGAAATGGTAATCGGTCGATACGACTTCCTCATCGGATGCATACGGTTATTCGAGTCCCTTGTTGATGACGCCGTGGCTCGTTCTGTGGTTCGCAAGGCAACCAGCAAGGCTGTCACTCGGTTTGGAGCTGTACCGACGTCCGGTAGTGGTGCATCGGAGAAAGTAATCAGCAATACATTGCTCACATTTGGAAGGACGCTCGCAAGCATTTTCGAAAGTTCACCCAGTTGGCGATATGCGCGCATCGCAGATAAGCTAGAGATCAATACCAGACTATCCGGAGCATTTGAGTCCATCCTTCGCTATGCCTATGGTGTGGACGACACACCCGATCTCTCGTCCAAGCTGTCCGGGCTTATTTCTCCCATCGCACAATACCTCACAGACCTTTTCTTATCGAAATCCGACAACGACCTCCCTACAACCCCTCTCCTCTCCGTTCTTATCTCAGCTACCGACGTCGATGACTTCACAATACGAACGCAAGCTACGGAGATGTTGTTTCGACAGACCAGGACAACGCTCTCGTTTTCGAACACACTCATTCGGGTAGGGATACTGCTCAACCGACCTTGGTCACACTTGGAACAACAACTATTCAAGGCTGCCCCCGTTTTAGCCCGCCTGTATGCAGCAGATGATATGTATAAATCGCCCATCGCTCTTCTACTAGAGAGCCTAGTAACTGGCGCAACCCGGGCAGAGGGCGAACTCCCTTCGCTCTTAGGCCATCTTGGTCCAAGAACTGCGAAGAGCTTCCTCAGCGTTCTTTCTACCCTTGACAAACCACTGAAACTCGTTAACATCGAAGACGACGTTTGGAAATTGCTTTCAGCCGTAGTCAGCTGCAAGCAGCAGTGGTTAGCCATTTATCTCCTGACTGGGAGCACACCACGTGAATCTCTGAAACGAGATCCAGATACCAGTTCAGACCAACCCAAGGCGCTGTTGACCCATGCTTTGGACGAATTATCAAATATCGATGTCAAGGGGGCCGACAAGACCATTGCAGTACTCGAATTCATCGCCAAATCCCAAAATAACTGGTCGTGGGCCATGGGTAGCCTCCGCAAGCACAAGACATTCATCAATGGGCTTCTAGCATTTCTCAAAGGCTTACAAAAGGCAACTGTCAAGAGCGAGCAAGAGATAGTCAAGCATGCCGAGGAGAACAAGATAGCCGCACTGATCTGCGAGATTCTGGCAATGCATCTCCACACCTCCCGCCAAAGGGGCGGTCTCTCGTCTATAGAAAAGATCGTTTCAAACCTGACCTACTTGGAACAAAACGCACTTACTCTACCCTCATACAATGCTTCTCTTCACATCAATCTCAAGAAAAACTTCGAAGCCAAGTTCTCGAGCTGCGCTTTAGCGAGTTTCAAACGCACATCCCTCACGGAAGTTCCTTTCGGTCGAAGCTATTTCTACGATGTTGAATTCGCTGATAAAGTTCTTAGATTCGACTCGTCGTGGAAGGGCCAACGGAATCAAGGGTTTTCTGACGAGTTCGCTCGAGCTAACGTCAACCTGAGTCTGGTGGAGTCGCAGATTCTTCTTCTCAAGGGGTGGCAGTTGCTTGCGGTGGAATTGGGTAATGTCATTTCACAAGATAAGCGTCTTGAGAAGATCCTCATCAACGTTGCGAAAGACTGTTTAGTTGCCAACGCGGAATCCAGTCTGCCAGTGGCGCTGTTTGGTCGTCTCATGCTGGTGAGGATGGATCTCGCCCTCGTGCTTATCCAAAAGCTCGTGACGGCGAGGGTCAGAGCTAAAGAGGCCAAAAGTCTTTTTGAAGTTGTATGGAACACCATTCGCACATCTCGAGTTGATTTCGACACGGCATTCTCGGGCGACCAGGCAGAATACTACCGAGGTCTGCTGAAGATTCTATTCCTGTCTCTACAGTTCCATCTCCCAGCAGCTAAGGATGACGAGCTCCGATCATCAACTTTCCGACACTCCATGCCCGTTCAACCTCCTGAAAACATCGTCGAAACCACCTCCAATCAACTCCTCGAAATCCTCTCCGAAGTAGTGGCAAAAGGCTTCCGCGCTCTCGCGAACCAGATCCACCAAGATCCAAAATCGTGTTCGCCCTCCGACTTCGGTCTCATAACTGGAATTCTGCAAGTGATCCTCCGCGTACCCGAAATGCGAAACTGGCACTCTCAGGCCGCCCTACTCTTCTCAAACAGCAATACGAGTCGATACGCCATCAGTCTTTTCTCCTGGTCGGATAAACTAGCTATCGACAACGATCCCCTCTATGGCGAACTAAGCGTCCTCTTCCTCCTCGAACTCTCCAGCATGCAACTGATGGCCGAAACCCTAGCCGTCGAAGGCATCCTCTCGCAACTCAACTCCGCAAACCTGATGAGCTACTTCCACCGACCAAACGGCATGGGTCCCTTCGACGACCCGAACCGCCTCTTCTCGATCTGGGTCCGAGGAATCCTACCTCTGTGTCTGAATCTCCTCGACGCAGTCGGCGCGCCCATCGTAGGAGAGGTCTCGGCCTTCCTAAACCAATTCCCCGCCCAACTCTCCCGCGCAAGCACCAGTCTAAACTCCCGTATCACCCCTTCCCTTTCCTCCCCAAATGCAGGTCGCATAACGCTCTCCCAAGCAAGCGAAACCCACTCCCTCGCCCTAATCACCCTCATCATCGAAGAGATACGCGCTCAGGGCCCCACGCTAGGTATAGTGGCAAGCGAGATCGCGCCGCTGAATTGGGATCGTGAGGCCGTAAAGGAGGATATTGAGGGGTGGGTTCAGCATTCGAGGAGGGGGTTGAGAGATCGCATCGTCCCTGGCAATGAGCGTGAGGCTGAGTTGGCGAGGGCAAGGCCCGTGACGGTGGATGGGGCGGCGGAGAATGCGCTTGAGGAGAGGGTGGTTGGGGAGTTGGGGGCAGCTTTAGCTTGTTTGAGTGGGAATGTTGGGAGTTAGGAGGGGAAGGTGGTTGGGGTGGAACGGAAGGGGACGAGGATGCGTTGGAGGGATTGGTAACGATAGCGAATTTTTTACCTCTTTAGTGGCTTTGTTAAGGAAGAGGGTGAGGGAGATTGTGGGCGTTTGGTGGAGGATGGAGGACTTTCTTCTTGCAGGCGACGATTATTCGCTTATTTGACATCAAAGTATGTTTTGCTAATTAGCTAAGCTTTTTGGTTTACGTTGGAAGGGATAATGCATAGCGGATAGATAGAAATATTTCCAGGAATCTTGATCATTGCAAATCCATAGTACCCCCAGACGACACCCCCAAAATCCAGATACAGAACCTGGCACCAGCAGCACATGCCTCAATTCCGATGCCGGAAAATCCTACTCAGACTTAATCTCCCTAGGCGCATACCCTCAGAGAGTAGCATAAACGGGCTAGGAATTGCTTAGGCCTATAAGACTATATCAGTGTTCCAATCCACGACCTTTACAAGGTATGAGTTCTGTGGAGGGTATGGAAGGTTGTAGTACCTTCCAACGTAATCTAACAAAGCCGATTATTAGCTTCCTGCAATTCAATGAGATTGAAAGTGCTGTTACTGTATCATTAATGTCCTAAGAATTAACCTGTCGCGTTTCACAAAAATCTGCTGACGCTATCGGTAATTGTCTCCGTAGCCGTACGTTACCTGGATAGATCCTACACCGGAAACTAATTCTGACTAACCCCAAGGGACGGTAACTGGCTTCCATTCCCTTTCTAGAGTCTGAATTAGCTTTGTAGCCGGGTGGTAAAGAAGATAGTAGGCCAACCTTGGAAGACCCACACCCCGTGGTGATGGATGCTGTCTGCAGCACGCCACAGTAGTCCGCAGCACGATGCCGTAGCACTTCGTGCGGGGATGCTTCTGACTTCCATCTATCAGAAGAATACACTCTTTGCTATTATTACCTTGCTATTTGACCAACATACCTACGCGACCAGCACGCCTTCCTCTTGTTGCTCAGGAACTTAAGTGCGTTCTCTTATCCGTGACTTCGCGGGCCTGCACGAACATCTCGCCAAGAAAGTCCCCACTCTCTGGGCGCTTGAGTCCTGCGGTCCCAAGGGAAAACAGCTGTTGAGGAGACATCAGTAGTGTTAGGCGTGGCTGAGCAGTGGGACGTAAGAGATGTCTGCCGTTCCGCCTATAGTGTTAGGCTTGTGCGATACCACGTTTTGGTGCGGGAACGAATGGCCTAGGATGTCTCCCGGCTCAGCGTATATTGTACATCATGTCAGGTGAAGGCACTGCGGGGTGTGGCATTTCCTGCCGTAGGATACATGGAGGAAGTTGAAAGGTTTGCTGTTCCTTGCCGAGGATAAAGAGTAAATGGCATAATTAATTCATATAATAATCTAGCAGGTTCAACTTTTCCCCCATAACCTTGCTGTTACAGGGCATCGATATTAGAAAGACAACGAAGAAGCCATAAAGCATAGAAGCAGAAAATTCAAATCAGTCAGAATCGCAAAACATGCAGTCGCAATCAAAAACAAACCACCTCAAGTATTCCCTCGACCTCAAGTCCTGGAACTCCTTACCATCATAGGTGGCGAAGCGTTCAAAAGGACTCCTGCTGTATCTTTGGGCCAACACACCACCTCAGAAGCCAGCATACCTGAATTGGAAGCCAGCATACCTGAATTGGAAGCCAGCATACCCAAACAGGGAACTGGAATATCCAAAACAGCTGCCAACATATCCAAACCAGAGCCTAGCATCCCAGAACCACCGCGTGTATAGTCTGTATCAATGTTTGTAAACAATGTCCGATCGCCAATAACCAACGAATATCATACCCGCATCCAACCATCAAACCAGAGGCTCGAGTGTGGCGCGGATTTACCAGTGCATCTTACTGTGGGAAAATAAGTAAATTGAACGCACATCTCGATGGGTAATACTGACCAGTTTCATCTCAATATCCAAACTCTAGATTGTATGCTGCCCGAGCTTCCGGTTGGCTGAGAACAGCATATGCAGAGCAAACATTCTGATAGTGCAAGTTTCTGTTGACCTTCGCGCCATGGGAGTAAAGCCCGATGAGAGTCTCAAAGCTCGCTTTGATCTCTTTGTCAGTCGCCGAAGGATGAACACCAAGCACTTCGTAGTGCAAATAAAGATCATGTTTTGCTCGGTATTGCAAGACCATAGAGTCGCTCATGTCATAACCGTACTTTAGGTTGTATTGTCGTCGTTTGGTTGGATCTTCGAGGAGATCTTTTGCTCTGGTAAGAGTAGCGAACCTTGAACCTGCGCTGGGGTCCTCGAGGTTTTTATCGGGATGATGCAATATCGACTTTTTACGATATGCAAAAATGATCTCCTTCGTGGTAGCAAATCTGCTTATGCCGAGCACGTCGTAATAACGAAATGGATCCTTGGAAACGCTGATATGTTTATATACCGTCTTAGATGCCTCTGCCTTTCTTGCACGTTCTTCTGCTTTGCTTGCACGCTGTTCGGCCCGGTGGACTCGTTCCGCGGCTTTCCTTGCCTGTTCCTCGGCTTTGATGGATTCCCCTTGTGCCTTGCGGATCTTTTTATTGCAATCCGAAGTGACGACGACGTCTATGTAAATATACGCAATGAGAGCCGAAAACAGTACTCCACCGAAAAAGTCATACAGGTTTGAAATTTTGTGCTCTCGTCCGTTATACACATGAGATGTCGATTCGTCCGGCTCCGGATTTGGAGTTGGCTTGAGATCCGATAGCTTCTGCTCAATCCACGAGTTGGCCAAATCTAGCTCTCCGATTCTGTCGACGATCGCTTGAGCCATGTAACGATTCGATTTGTATTCCGCACGAAGGCCTCCAATCCATGTATCAAGTTCATCAACTTGGAATTTCAGTTTGATGAGTTTCTGTACCCTTCGGCTGAAAATCCGGGTCCAATATCCGAAATGTAGGATTTTGGTGGTACTCTCGATATCGCGTACCTCCGCGTTGAGCTCAGCCCTCAGATCAAGAAGCCGGTCAACCATATTGATATACATTTCGAGGAGTTTGTCGAGGTCCTTGTAAAACATTTTAACTCTGGCTGTACTAGTGCGGAGGGAAGCAGTAGCTTCTTCGAGATGATATCTGTCAGAAGGAAAGACGTTCTCGTATCCTGCATCTATTACCCATTGCACCTTTATTCGCAGCCTCTGCCTCCACTCATCGTCGAAAACTTCTTCTAACGCAAGGAGACGCCATGGAGCCAGAGGGCTGTCGTTACGGTCAAAAAGGTGATTGAAATGTTGAATGTCGTATACAAGCTCGTCGGCGCGAGTCCATGCACCGGGTGAAGAAGATCTGAACAAATGGTAGAATTGATCTCGGTCTTGGTCGTAAACTCGGTAAAGGGCCTTGAATTGGGATCCTTGTAGGACGCCTTCATCAGTGAGGGGGCGGCGAGGGGTATTGAAGACAGCCTCGAAGTGTTCCATCGAATCTGTCGTTGAATTCCAAGACTCGGCATGTGCTTGGGATATGCAAAGCCATAGTATCAACAGCGAAGTGAGGATACCGAGAAAAGTTCGACACATCCTGGCCATGGTCAAAGGCAAGAATTTGTCGAGTGGGTGTTGCGGTTTTCGTTGTTTTGTGCGGGGGCGGTCTGGGTTTATATCTTCGTGGAAATGCGTCATCTCATTCACTGTCGGGTCAATATCGGGTCTCCAGCCGCACGGTTTGCTCTCACGAGGTCAATAGGAATCTAAACTCCCTCTGAAATCCCGCGATTTACCGAAGATTACCTCAATATTGCACGTACCAACTTACCCGGCGTCGGAACCCTCGAAGCGGTGAACACCAGTAATAAGAACCTAGTCTAAGCTGGCCCGCGATACCCAAACCTGGACAATCTTCTCTAAGCACAGTCCTTGTTGAAATAGACTTTCCGAGCATGAGATTAGTTGTGCTTGAATCATCTAACATTGGAATCTTAAACATGGCTAAAAAATCCAACCCAATGCACGTCTAAGATTCTAATCCCCGGAGAGGAGTCAAATATCATTTGTCCAACTATATGATATTTCTAGCTATACAAAGACTCGAAGCAGTGTATATTCTACGCAAACACACTGAGCCCCACCCTAGCAGCAGACCTGAAACCCACATCCGCATCCTAGCCTATCCCTTAGTCAAGGCTAGAGATACCGTTCGTCACGCCGGTAGAACCATGTCCCACTATCTCAGCGGTTAGCACAATCTTAAATAGCATATTCAGTGGATGACTTACGTTTGACGAACTGGAACTTAACTCCTTGAAATTCCATATCTGCACCGAGACCACGATTAGCGAGGCTTTCAAGTTCGCGGCCAAGAGCAGGAAGACGCATGTTGACGATCTTGTCGGAGCCAGTAGTGCTCTGGGCCATGAGACACATGCCAGTCTCGAGGCTACTGACGAGCTTCTGGGGCTCGGATGCGGGGACGTAGGCGTTGCATTCGCTCATAGGGAAGTTGCCTTTGAGGTCAGAGCGGACTAGCTGGAGGCAGGATTGACTGTCGAAAGGCACTAGGTTGAGGAGTTAGCTTGACCGTGTAGTGTGGAACAAAGATACTTACTGTTGGGAGGTTTTTGTACTGGATTCTTTTCCTGGAGATGTTGAAATAAGATAGTGGTCGGAAGTTGGAGGTTTTCTTGGTGTTGGATGTGGAGAGTGCAACTGTAGGGGATGTTCTAGGTTCTTCCTGCAAAGGGAAAGGTTTTGCATCGCTAATAGGGAAATGATTCTGACCAGGCGGTCACTGTCTTGCATGATACATTGTGAATACTGCAATGGCTAACAAATTGTCCTGTGAATAATACGGGGATGGCCTCTTCGTTGGTCGTTAACATATTGAATACAACAGTGAATATATACAAATGAGGGGGCAAGTTTATGTAATAAAGGGTAAGTGACTATGAGGAAACGGCTGAAGAGCATGTTTATGAAGCAGGTTCAAGGTTTTAAATTTTCGATATCGTGGCTCAAGGTTGCAAGCAACCTGGCGCTTCGAAAGTGGCCGGGCTTTTACATGCACTTTCGAGATAATTCACATTGAGAAACACTTTTTTGCCGGACTAGTATCTTCGTTCATTGGCTCAATTTTGACATGTCTCTGATATAGAAAAGGGCAAACATTCAATGAAATCAACCATAAACGAGAGCTTTACCAGACTCTTCTTCAAGAAAAGGGCAAACGTTGTCCACTTAGACGTGCGCAGCGTTCGCGGAAATACGTGGTTTGCGTGCAAACAATGTAGCCTCAAAGAGCGATGAACTTGATGGAAAAGATTGTACACGTAGGAGGGGTTAAAGGTAAAACAACGATCGAGAATGGTGGTGTCATGATCTGTCGTTTTGGAGGGTCTCCACAGGTGTCATAATTCGTCATTTTCCGAGGATAGGCGTGCGTCTACCACCTTCTTTTCCACCAGTCTATGAAGCTGATTTGACCTCTGTATACAGTGTAAAGTAAGCTGCCGTCTTTGAGATTATTTAAACGAAGCTTAGATAATAAAATATGTCTGGACTTAGGTGGCTTTCAAAGTCCGCAGTAGAACAAATAATGACACCCATTGTGTACATCCTTTACTACTAGGGTGTCTGCTGAAATGGCATTGATTTTTCATATGTACAGGAGAACTATACTCTATACGTATCTATACAACAGACCGTCCAGCAACCAAGGATTTAATTGAACACCACCGTCTTGCTTCCATTCAAAAACACCTTCTTCTCAGACACCCACTTAACAGCTGCGGCTAGGACCTGACTTTCTACATTACTACCCTCTTCTACGAGCTCCTTAGCATTCATGCTATGATCAACCCGGGCAACCCTCTGCTCGATAATGGGGCCTTCGTCCAAATCAGCGGTAACGAAGTGGGCTGTCGCTCCGATGATCTTCACGCCACGTTCGTAGGCTTGATGGTACGGCTTTGCGCCTTTGAACGAGGGCAAGAAGCTATGATGGATATTGATGATGCGACCTGACATGACCTCGCAGATCCGGGGCGACAGAACCTGCATATACCGGGCAAGGACAACAAGATCGATTTGGTTCTCTTTGATAAGGTCTAGTATTTGGGTCTCCTGTTGCTCTTTGGTATCCTTGGTTACGGGGAGATGATGGAAAGCGATACCGTAGCTTGCAGCTAGCGGCGCGAAATCAGGATGATTCGACACAACTAACGGAATGTCCATGTGCAATTGACCCGTCTTCTGTCGGAATAGTAAGTCGTTAAGACAGTGGCCAATTTTAGACACCATGATGAGGACACGGGGCTTCTTCTGGACAGGTCGAACATCATAGTCCATCTTCATGGCAGACGTCAGCTCTTTCAGGGGTTCCTGGATGTGATCGAGGCTTGGGGCATGACCGAAGTGTACTCTCATGAAAAATCTGTCCGATGTTGGATCGGAGAACTGCTGTAAATCGAGAATGTTGAGATTGTGCTGGGCCAAGAGGCCGGTCACGGCATGAATAATGCCTGGTTTGTCGGGACATGAGAGCGTGAGAATGTGATCATCAGCATTCTTAGATGCCATCTTGTGTTGAACAAAAAGTGAGGGGGCAATTACAATTGATTTCCCTTTGGAGTTTACATGTAGGAGTCAATTCATAGCGAAAATTTCTTTTGGGGTTCCCCCGAGGTTGAGCCGAAGAAATTCCACACCTTCCGTCTATCTCCCATACTGCTGCGAAACACTGTTAAGCATCCATATTTATATTGATTCTATAGAGAGATTTATCGTAAGCTGCATTCCTGAATCTCCTTCGTGCTCAAATTTTGACTACTCCGACACCCATAATGCTATAGATGTATAATAAGACACGGAGGATTGGTGAAATGCAGGCGGGAATACAAGCGAATACTCCAAATAGGCATGCCTCCCTAGCTTGTCTATTTCTGGCAACGCTCTCTAATTCTTCACATGGAGGAGGTGACTTATTGTGTATCGACATGATTGTGTATCGATATGTGGCGCTTCAGTATGTAGACTGACCTGGTAACCCCTAGAGTCGTCTGCATAGCGATGTGGACTCAATTGCATTCATCAGTTGAAAGTGCACATCTGTGATCGAGGCTTCCTTGAAGAAATCTTTTTCTAATTCAATATATGTTTTAGGATGACATGGATGATCTCAACGAAGAAATTCCTGCTCTCGTTCTCTAGGTCAAAAATCAGCCGAGCATAATGCCCTCATGCTGGTGCAATCAGAAGTCATTAGCTCGAGTCGAAAGACGTCCGAGTAGGCAAGCAAAATATCGAGTGGTGGCCGTTCGAAACCATCAGGCGGGGGCTGGCAATGTGAGAGGCTGGCTGCCCTCTCTCGATCATGAGGAGCAAGAAGGCGAAGAGCAGACCATGTCGGTTTGTTGTAAGTGGTGCGATAGTGTAGGAAAATGGGATTGTTGGCGTGAGGCATGTCGTCGTGGTGTAGTGCGTCGGCATGTCACTCCTCCCAATTGCCGACGCTGTCCTACATCCCGCCTTCTCGACCCCAGATCAGCCTCGTCTTCTCCACACCCTTGCCATCATGCGGAATTGGGGACGTCAACCCCCAGATCTAGCCCTCTAGCTAGTCTTCATCATGTCCTCAATATTTACCGCTCCAGCTCGTGTTCCACAACGACTTCGGCTCCTTCACCATCCTCCTTGAAGCCATCAATCCTCGTCCAACATGAGCGGCACAACTACTACCAAATCATTTCCCGCCCCGCCTACCCTCTCACAAACGTACAGTGGTGTTCCCGAACGATTGGCAGATATAGCTCAAGAGGCAAAAGACAAGCTATACTCGAAGAAGACCCTCCCGGAGAGCGTCCCAAGAGAGCGAGACGTACCTCGATTACCTCCTGATGTCTCGCGGGAAGCCTTCAATGGTGCAATTGCCGAATTGAAGCAGACTTTAGGAACCCAAAACGTTGACATCAATGACAAGCCTCTGAAGGACGGCTGGTACATTGAGCATGCGTAAGATCTCGCACCCACCCCACCCATTGCTACATCGTTCTGATCCGTGTTGGTCCAGGAACACCCACGATGCCTTCCACATCGTCGACCAAGAAGACCTAGTATGCAGCGCCGTTGTATACCCTGGCTCAACATCTGAAGTCCAATCGATAGTAAAGTGGGCCAACAAATATTCGATCCCATTATACCCCATTTCCATGGGCAGAAATGTGGGATATGGAGGAAGCGCTCCAAGAGTTCCAGGCTCTGTAGTCATCGATCTCGGTAGACGGATGAACAAGATACTGAAGATTGATGCAGAAAACGCGTCATGCGTGGTTGAGCCGGGTGTCTCCTACTTCGCTCTATACGAGGAGATACAAAAGCGGAAGCTGCCGCTATGGATTGATACTCCTGATCTTGGAGGTGGTAGTGTTCTTGGAAATGCTGTCGACAGAGGTGTTGGCTATACGCCATATGGAGATCACTTCGCAAACCATTGCGGTATGGAAATTGTCCTTCCAAATGGCGAACTGCTTCGAACTGGCATGGGTGCAATGCCGGGGAAGCAGGGAACCGATAATCCCACATGGCAGTCTTTTCAGCCAGCCTACGGGCCATACTCGGATGGCATCTTCTCACAAAGCAATTTCGGCATTGTGTGTCAGATGGGCTTTTGGTTGATGCCAGAGGTTGGCCACCAATCTTACATGATCACCTTCCCACGAGAGGAGGACTTTCCCGAAATCGTCGAGATCATCCGTCCACTCGCACAACAACGCGTCCTTGGTAACATTCCTCAACTACGCCACGTGGTACAAGAACTGAATGTGACCGGCCTACCGAAATCCCATTGGTACTCGGGATCTGGTCCGGTGCCTCGCGACGTAGTTCGCAAACACGCAGCTAAGCTACCATGCGGAGACTGCTCCTGGGTCTTCTACGGAACACAGTATGGCGACAAATCCGGCATCAAAAACCAACTGGATCTTATCAAATCCGCCTTCTCAAGAATCAAAGGCTCCAAATTCTTTCTCCCATCCGACGTACCCGCAGACCACTACCTGCATTCACGAGCCTTGGTCTGCAGTGGTGTCCCTGTTCTCCGCGAGCTCGACTGGCTCAATTGGGTCCCCAACGCCTGCCATCTTTTCTTCTCCCCGATCACGCCCACACGCGGCGAAGACGCTCAAATCGTCCACGACATCAACGTCCGCCTGCACAAGAAATATGGCTTTGATCTCTTCCCCACTCTCTGCGTCGCAGGTCGTGAAATGCATTACATCGCAAACATAATCTACGACCGGGCCTCGGATTACGAGAAGAGGCGTGCCGCAGGTCTCATGCGCGAGTTAATTGCTGAGGCAGCGAAAGAAGGGTATGGAGAGTATAGGACTCATGTACTGTTCGCTGATCAGGTGTCTGGGACGTATAACTGGAATAACGGAGCTTTGATGAAGTTCAATGAGACATTGAAAGATGCACTGGATCCAAATGGAATTCTTGCGCCCGGTAGGAATGGTATTTGGCCGAAGAAGTATAGAGGGAAGGGATGGCAGATTATGGGCAAGGAGGTTGAGGAGGCGATTGGGGGCGGGAGTATTGTGCCCAAGGCGAAGTTGTAAATTCCACGTACTTGGTTAGATGAGGTACAAAAATAAACCTACACCTAATCCATCTGTATCAATTACAGCAATGATGTATTCACTCCATTGCCTTTCTATTAGCTGACGTCCTCAACCTGTAAAGCGCGGAAGACCACCAAATGGTACCGCTAGCGGACGAAACCTAAGCCATCTTCCTTACGACGGTAACCTGGGGACGTACCGTGATACCCGGGAAGGAGAGAACTAAATTGTGGATCCACCACATGTTGCAACTTGTCCACCCCACACGTGGGGAGGCAGGAGTGGAATTTGTTCCGCTCGACTCATGGCGGGGATGATTGACAGCCTTACGGACTCATCTAAACCGCCATTTTCACCCTGCATCATCCTTACTCGAACCTCAACCTCATTTTCTGCGAATGCTCTAATCGATCGAACTCGGACTCTACTATGATGAACGGCACAACAACGAACGGCCTCTCCAACGGGACATTATCGCATTACGAACCGTTGAAGTCTCCACATGATCCCCCACTCACAGGTACCGCATCCCCCCATTCTCGAATTTCACCAGAAAAGAAAGAAAGTTTTGCGTCTTCCATAATCGATAAGTCCGATCGGATCAATCTAACCTCCCTTACAGCAATAGTAATTGGCGCCGGCCTAGGCGGATGCGCCGCTGCTCTCGCCCTGCACCACCACGGCCACCGCGTCCTATGCGTGCTCGACAAAGTGCGCGAATTCGGCCGGCTGGGAGATTCGCTGGGTCTGGGCGAGAATGCGTTCAAGCTGCTTAGGAGGTGGGGGTGCGATGTCGATGAGATTAAACGGATCGGAAATCAGTCGCCGGATATGGTGATTCGACGGTGGAGGGATGGGAAGGTTTTGGTTACGCAGGAGTTGATGGATATGGCTGTGAGTGGAATTTTCAAAAGCTTTTGGAGGGGGAAGTGCGGGGTTGGGGATATGGCGGCGAAGGAAAGTGAGAGAGTCAGGTGTCATGGCTTGGATGTTGAGTTTCGGGGAGGAAATGGGATGGAGGCTGGACGGGCATGGCAGTCCGCCGAAATGGCGGAGCTTTGCTGCTGTATAGGAGTTGCTGAAGCGGGCGCATGCTAAGGCGCCCGAGAAGATAGCGGAGATTGGGCACAGTCAAAGAGCTGCGGAGTTGAAGTTTGAGACATCGCAGGATTGATGAAGAGTGCAAGTCTGAAGGCTCAATGGCTAACTTTGGATCGTCTAGGGTTATATTGGGCATCGAGGTGACTATCACGATGTGAGTATGCGGCTCTTAAGGCTGCATTGTCTGTACTCGGGATAAGATGAGTGGCTGACATTGGTGGCTATGCATAGATATTCTTAAAATGGGTCCAAGAAAGAGGCATTCCGATACGCATGGGCTCGGAGGTAAGATTCCCAGAGGATGCATGATAAGCTCGCTAAGGATGAATTACCCAGGTCGTCGCATATGAGGACATCGAACCACAACCGGTGATAACGCTCAAGTCCGGCGAAAAGCTTTCTGCGGACATCATCGTAGCATGCGACGGTATCAAATCGCTGGCAAGGCCGCTTGTTCTCAAGATGCGCGATGATCCTGTTTCTAGTGGCTATGCATGTTTCAGGGCATTTTTCAAGCCCACTCCCGAGCTTAAAGCGAATCCACTCTGCAACGCGTTTCTCAAAGAAGATAGCGTGAATATCTGGATAGGCCCTGATACGCACGTGGTGCAAAACACGCTAAGAAATGGCGAAGAGTTCAATTGGATCCTCACACACAAAGACGATGGCGACGTCCCCGAGAGTTGGTTCCAGCCAGGAGACATGGACGAAGTGAGGAGATTGGTCGCCGATATCGATCCTTCTATTCGCGAAATCATCAAAGCCACAGAAAGCTGTCTGGACTGGAAGATCTGCTATAGGAATCCATTACCTACATGGGTGAGCGAAGGGAGTCATCGGATTGTTCTACTTGGTGACAGCTGTCATGCCCATCTCCCAACGAGCGCACAAGGCGCAAGTCAGGCGACCGAGAGCGCGGGAGTCTTGGCGACATGTCTGGATATGGTCAGCGGAGAGGATGTCAAGATAGCCACGCGGGCTTATGAGAAGTTGAGGTTTGGAAGGACGAGGCAAAGTCAGACCAACGGGGAGGATTTGAGGGATCGGTGGCATAATGTCTTGAAGAATGTCGAGGAGAATATTGAGATTGATCCGGAAAATGTGAAGATTAAGGCAAGTTGACCTACTTGACCGCATGACTCGAACCTAATTCGAGATACAGAATCGCTGGCTGTACGCTTTCGACGCAGAAGAAGATGCTAGAATTAGGTGGAAGGACGTTAGGGAGACGGTCGAGCAGGAGTTTCGGGATGGCAAGATTCAGCCACTCTGCTAGAAATTGGTCCGGAAAGCTGCAGTTTGCTTCTTCGTCCGTGGGGTCCGACTGCAGCTCTTAGCTGGTATGCGGGAGCGAGGCGTGGTTGTACATAGGAAGGATCTGGTGGTTCCTACTCATTCAGCACGAAGTAGAGAACTTGACCAGTGACAAGCAAAAGAGTGAACCAAATAACAAGAACATGGCCTCTGACTGTATAAGCCTGTGTGGCTGACGCTGGAGGGCCAGATGACGCTGACAAGAGTGCTGTACAGGTCAAGCTACGTTGAGGAAAGTGAAGGTCAAAACGGGCGAAAGAAGAAGCATTGAGACATGTTATCAATCAGCCCCCAACCATCACAGCCTTATGGCGATGTCAGAGATGCTTGCAGATTGGCGGGTTCGCATATGGATCGGTATTGGTATCGGCAATACCGCAGCAGCCTTACGCGAAGACAGGGAGCAGACCGTGCCGTGCGTGATCGGTCCGTGCCTAGCGAGATCAGTCCGCTAAGCCTTTCTCCAGCAACTGTCCATCGACAACCAACATGCCTCCACCAGCTTCCGGACATCCTCCCGGCGTCTCCGGAAATCCCACCATCTACGTTTCATCACGCGTTCGTGCAGCCTCCGGGATTGACCATGCGCAAGGCCCGCAAACAGCTCGACTCTGGTCCGTCACGGGTGTTACCGCTGGAGGATAGAGCTGGGCCACATGCTATAAGTGGAATCTACCATGGCCCAATTCCTCCATCTTCTGTCAATCTATGGGTACATTGATGTATATCTCTGCAGAGTATGTACTACATAATGCCGGCCCTTCACCTCCCGCAGCATATCATAGCTTGTCACTCTTGGCTCTTCTCCCGGCATGGCATCCGCATCCAACACACCATATGGCAAGAGATTGATTCCAACTGTCATTGATGATGTCGCTCAAGATGATCCAGATAGGATATGTTTCTCAATTCCACACTCCTCCTTATCCGAAGGGTTTCGAGACATAACTTTTCGCACTTTTGCCAATGCCATCAACAAGATGGCCTGGTTCATTCAGGGAGAAGTCAGCCATAGCTCAATGTTTGAGAGCATCCTTTACATGGGCGCCTCTGATATACGGCCATACATCGTTCTGGTTGCGGGTATGAAAACTGGGCACAAGGTACGTCCCGATTGTTCACCCGTCCTACTATGTTATTTCCATTAACACATACATAGATATTGTTCAGTAATCATGGAAATAGCGCTGCGAGTCATGCCAATTTTGTTCAGCAAACCGGTTGCAACATCCTGCTACATACATCCGGCTTTCCCGTGTTTGATCTCCTGGAGACTTGCAAACTAGAAACTCTCATTATGCCCGAACTCGACGACTTGCTCAATGATACGCCATGCAAGCCTTACCCCTTCTCGAAGACCTGGGAAGAGGCCCGGAATAACCCCTGTATGGTAGCTTGTGAATCTGGCACGTCGGATCCTGTCGTATGGACTCATGCGGCCTTTTTGACTACCGATGTTCACCAATCAGTCTCCCCACTAGCTGGACGCCCAGTAGTCTGGACACAGCTTGCTAGGCTATCCAGTCGCATCTACAACGCTTGGCCTGTTCATGGATCGGGTCTGGCTGTTGAACTCGGCCAGCCGATATTTTTCAACGTCACCGTCGTCCTTGGTCCAAATGGCCTTGTCAGTGCCGATACCTTCGAATACGTTCTCGACCACGGCAGAATTGATGGCGCTAACTGCGTTCCGTCTACACTTGAGGCGGTTTCGAACCGGCCGGGCTTGGTGGCAAAGCTTCCTAGACTGAAATATATAACATGTGTTGGAGGTATGCTTGCACCTTTTCATCGAGGACGAAGTATCTTGTCATTCTAAATCCATATGCAGGTATACTCTCAGAGGCAGCTGGAAATATCCTGTCTAAGAGCACACATCTTCTCAGAGTGATTGGTAGTGCTGAGACTAGTACACTAGTCCTTCACTCAACCGACCCTGAAGACTGGGAATACATTTGTGTTAATCCCACATACAACGGAATTCAGTTTCAGCGTGTGGGTGCGTTTTCCAATCTGTACCAACTCACTCTTGTCAAAGATCCCTCCCTTGCTCTGTTCCAAGGCATTTTCAAAGTCTTCCCGCACTTGAACGAATACACCATGTCTGAGGTTTATTCGAAACATCCCTGGAAGCCATATCATTGGAAAATGGAAGGGGAAAGAGAAAGTGTGATACTACTTCGCAATGGTTGGACCATCAATCCTTTCGAACACGAGCAGATCATCTGTGCCAACCCAGTGGTCCAACACTGCGTACTCATTGGTTCAGGCAAAGATGCGCCTGCCGCCCTCATCGAACTCAAGTACCAGACCGGCATTGATACCAGAACGGATCAAGGCCGGCTCAGAGCATTAGAAATGCTGTGGCCGCAAATTCAGTTTGCCAACAGGTTGCCCGATCCAATGGGTCGCTTGATCAGTGACCTCATTATTTTTGCGACACCGGAGAGGCCATTTCCACTTTCGAGGAGAGGATATGTGGAGAGAGTATTGACAATGAAGCTCTACGAAGAGGAGATCGAACGTGCTTATTCTCGAGCCAGACCGCAATGACGTAAGGCCGAGATTGAACTTTTTGGCAACTTACTCTGGGTTTGACTTGCTGCAGCTCCGCACCGAAAACTTTTCCTAAGCAATATATTGGTGTAAGCGTTTCTTACTGGTTTCTGTATTCTGCAAATGCATTTCTTTCATTCCGGATTTTCCTTCTCGTTGACCAGTTCGTCATTCACTATTTATGACTCATTCAAACTTGAATCGCGTCGATATCCCTTTCTTTACAAAGACCTACCAATGACATCTCGATTATCTTAGCGCCGAATGTTTCAGTGCCCTCCCGACAACAAGAAAGGGATCACTTCGAAAGACAGTCTCAAGCTTATAGACTTTATGCTAATTCGCACAGACCAACATTCATTCGCAGGCTTCTTCCCCGCGAGTCTCGTTACATCCATCACTCAAAGAAACTAAATATGATTTTCAACACTTCCTAGATGACAATCCATAGAGTAACGATTCGAGGTATTCCTACCACACGCATTCCCAGTTCAACCTCCAACTGATGCTTCGTAAGCTCTTTGCCACCCTTTTTCCATTTCCAACTTCACCTGCGCACTGTCAGCCCCTGTCACACGAGGATTGACTACTTGAGCCGTATGCGAGATCTCCGCAATAATTGTCGCAGCATTTAAGCCCTTCGTCCAGTCCATCACCGAAGCTAGCACCCTCGCCGTGTCGAACTTATTAGACTTGAAAAATGGCCCCGGAGCTTGCAGGCTCACAGGACTACGTTCTCCCAGATCGTCGACGGGATTATAGTCGTAGATGAGCCATACCCCTTTGGCGTCTGTTGCTGCGTCGACCACAGCGACGTAATTGGTCTCCTCAAATGATTGGAGCTGGGATGTTGACTTCAGATCTTTGACCAGAAGACGGCCAAGCTGAAGCACGAACCGAGGAAGTACAGTAGCGGCGGACTTTGTGGAAGAGCCTGGTAGTGACTGGAGTTCCACGATGGACGGATGGAAGTGAAGGGATGGGCTGGCCGTCCCGGGCAAAGTCCCTGTAGCCGACGACTCATTGGGAACTTCAGCATTCAGGAGAAAAGTGGCAGTCCGAATGATAGACTCGAAGCTGGCATCTTTGGTCACGGGCAGGTCGACAGGGTCAGCTATATGAATTGTGCTGAAGAGGTCTGCCAGTTGCGCTTCACGGCGGAAGTCAAGTGACTGAAGGGTTGTAATGATGTCCTCTGGGCCTTTGGAAGGAATTCGAAATGGCTCGTAGCGACTGCTCGCCCATTTTAGATACTCTGACACCTGTTCGTTGCCCACGATGGACTTGAGCTTCTTGAGGTAGTCGGGGTCTGCGACATGTCAACAACTGAGATGAGTTTTGGATGAGAACAAGCTCACTCGCCGGATGCCCGAGCTGACGCTCATAGTCTTCAAATTCGCTTCCGGGCATGATTGATGTTCCAAAGACTGCGATGCAAGAGGAAGGATAATTCTACAAGGGCACGAAGCGACAAAGCGGCTTTGAAGGGAGATGTACGTCATTCTAAGTTGCGATTCCGTTGACTCATGTGCTCCGGCGGTGTTGATGCTCCCTCCAATACTCTGTTTAGGAAACACCATGTCTCAGATAGGGTCAGGTGTTCAATTCGAGCCGTTTCGAGCGACTTCCGCAAGCGAATGTCTGCAGCCTCCACCCGTCAGTCCGCTACGGCACACGTCATTGTCTTGGCTGTTTGCGCCTACACGGGAGCCCAAATTCATTCCTGCGCCGAGTACGACAAGACTCTAGATCATGAGTCGTATTGCATGCGGCAAATGGATTCATGGCAAGGACTCGACTATGGCACTGGTAAGTCTGGACTGCCCATGCTGAAGTTGCTAACCGTTTAGATGGTTGTATTTAGTCATGATCAAGGAACGAATTCGTCGATAAACGGGGTGTTATTAGTGCAGGATAACTCAACTAAAACCAAATCTTGTCCAAGCTTTCCATCTCAGCGCTCCCAATACTTGGGAGTAGTAAGAATCCATGGCTGGGTAAGTACCTACTTCACTATCCTTACCAGTCTACACCATGGCGAAATGTCTTCTTACAGAAATAGTTTGAGCTTTCTGTCAGTTCTTACAATTTGCATCCTTTTCCTAAGTCCATTATCCAGTAATCACAACCCCAATATGCAGTCTTGCAATCCCCTTCATCACTACAGTTGGACACTTAGAGATTTCTGCATGTCTGACTTTTCAGGAACCATCCTAATGCGGTTTTTACTGATGCCACCTGGCAAGCACGTCCTGTTTGGAACCTTCGCAATGACTACTTTTGCAATCTCGCTGAACGTGCCAGCTGGGCGTGCAGCATTGCCGGTGCCTGCCGCGCCTATCGCGCTGTCATTCAGGACGTCTCTGACTTGGACCCGAACCGCCGACTGGTAGACACGGAGCACCTCATGAAGCTGATTAAATTCTTCTGGGACGGTCCGTTATTGATGGCCAACGAGTTCATGGAGAACAATTACGTTGCCCGGCAATCCCCTCAAGAGCAGCAGCTAGTTCGTAATGAGTTCGGACAGTTGACTGTCACGCTTGCGCAATCGGAGCTGACTTACCTTGGAAACCTCGATCTCGTCATTCAAGAGCTGGAGAAACCACACAAAGAAGCGTCAGATTTAAGCCCCATGACGCCAATCGAGTTGATTGTCCGGATCGTTAGACAGATTCGTCGGCCGCACACTCTCGGTGAGCATTTATGGCAGACCACGTCCAAAGATACCAGATTAACAATTATCCCTTGAATCTATAGATCAGTACAAGCAGTGTTTAGCCAATCTACACGTATCTAAATCTATGCGTGGCGTACCCGAAACACACTGGGCTGGCATACCTCGAGTTATCTTTGTCTGTACCGGGCAAGAGAACCGACCAGACACGCATGTTATTACGACCTCCAACGATCGATGGGTGGGTATTGATGCAATACATGGCTGGTCGCGAAGGGCGCGCATTAGTCGCATCGATAACGCAGAGCGCGACGGCGCCAATGGATTCGAACCACGCACATCACGCTTCAAGCAAAGAGTACAGCCTAGGATACCCAAGAGAGGCAGCCGTCCTACACTCGAGTGGATCAAGGTTTGCCGGGTTTTCCAAAGGCACGAGATCGCACGGGTGGCCGCCAAAGAGTCGGCCTTCGATCATGCACAAGAGGACGGGTCGCCATTCTCTTTTCCAGAATGCAATTTCATGGGGCGATGCTTCAAATGTCGCGCATTTTTTAACTACAGGATCCCACGTGACACATTGCAAGTGGAAACGAAGTCATTGCGGTCATTGCTTGATTGGGGCATGCACTATACCACAGACTCCTGTGCCGAAGTTCTTGCTCATTGTTTCTGTGTAAAGAGTCAGCACTAGGACATCGTAAGGTGATGAGGACAGCATAAGGGGTGTGCTTGCCATGGATAGAAGAAGAGTGTAGAGTTATTGATGAGGTCGGAGGCTCGGAAGCCCCCAGGTCTGGATACATACGGATGCACGTGCCATACCGAGCGCAACATAACCCTCACTCTTAGACCCGAAGCAAATTTGCGTAGGTCCGGGAACTTTCAACCGTGTCTCTTTAAACCTTCAGAATTACCCTGCTCATCGACGTCGCACAATATTCATGTCCAATCGCACACGGCACTCCAAAATCCCTAGGGCCGCCAATCCTTGTCAGGTGCTTTGATTTCTAAGCCGACAGCTGCCCAGCCAATCAAAGGAGCACCATCATATCTTTTCGGCGACATGAAACTATCCATATAATATAGGCCACGGATGCCTTTTCAGCCTCAATAGCTACTTCGGCCTATTCTTTGCGCCGTCTGCTACATAACTCGGAGCAGAATGCGAGGTACGACACCAATTATTAATCAAGCCACGTGCTGTAAAGGCGGTGAGAGTATGCAACTAGTAACTACTTAAACCTTTCTATTTCAGCACATTCACAATTCATTACAGCACCAACAGCCACCAGACGACTCCCAACCCAGTCTTCTTAAGCCTTATTTCTATATACCCCCACCATCACTCACCAAAATGCCAATCTCCCTCCACAACGCCAGCATCCCGGTCTTCATCCGCGGTCTTTCCAACCTCAAATTTATCCTCCAGAAAGGCGAAGACTATGCAAAAGAGAAGAGCATAGACCCCAAGGAACTCCTTGAAGTCCGCCTGATCGAAGACATGGCCGCTCTCCCCTTCCAAGTCCAACGCGTCTGCGATGCCGCCAAATTCGCCTACGAGCGCATCACCGGCGCCGAAACACGCTCCTTCCCCGACAACGAGGTCACATTCGATGATCTGCAAGCCCGCATCTCCAAGACCATCGAGTACCTCAAGGAAGCGAAGGAAAGCCAGTTTGAGGGCGCGGATGGAAGAGAGGTTGCCTTGAAGGTTCGAGGGAATGATATCAAGTTCACGGCGGCGGATTATCTCTTCGACTTTGCGATTCCCAATTTCTTCTTCCACATTACGACGGCGTATGCGTTGTTGAGGATGAAGGGCGTGCCGGTTGGGAAGATGGATTATTTGAATGGGGCGCAGATGACGAAGACGGAGTGAGTGCATCGATGAGGGGCATTTCTCGTCAATCGTCCGCGGCCGGGCTTTCTTGACTTCTCGCTTGGTGAGATGATGGATGCTTGGGAAACAATCCTACCACTTGAATGCAGGGTCATTTAGGCTCTCTTGTTGCAGTCTTTGGAATCGATTCCCGGCTGGTGCCCTTGCGAAGGGAGACGTAAAGATAGATTGAAACAATTCACATCATTGAAGAACCTTCAAGCGGGGATACGTATGGTCATGAAATCTGGAGAATTGAGATATTGCAAGGGAGTGCCACCTCTAGACGGGAAACATTAAGCCCACCCACAGAGCTGGATGGTTATCATAAGGATATCGAATCTTCCCTTCCTTCAGAGCTGATCGTAGCAAATGAAGGACTTCCCGATATGATCTTGCATTCAACCCTGCATGCACTTGGAAGACGATTGACTTGTGGGTACAACAATAAGACCGTGAAGTTTCCATCACTCGTTCGAGAACTTGATTTGCTACTAGGCCCCTCGCGAACTACCGTTTATGTACACCACTTCAGGGAAAGTCGGATTCGGCAGCTTCAGCACATCCTGCGGTCGTCCCAGCACAAAATCAAAGAACCCCAGCACAAAGCTGTTAACGATGTAGTTCATTCTTGGAGACCAAATCGGCCCAAGCTGCGGCGTTATCGTTTGGTTTCGCAAGCCCAACAGATCGACCCAGTCCCCAATGTCGCTGTAGTCGAGATGGTCAGTGCCGGTGACATTAACCCACTCCCACCATCCAGATTGGTTCGAGGAGAATGGCGACCAGGTTGGATCGATTTCGGGAGTATGCTCCGAGCCTGCCATCATCAGGAAGGGCTTTCTCACGTCCGGCAGATCGAAATATCCGCCATCGAGGTTGACCCCGCCGAGGATGGAGGGTTCAACGGCTAGGGAGCCAGCAGCAGCAGCTCCACCAATCGAGTGCCCTAGCATGAAATAGTGCGATGTGTTGAATGACGCGCCGATGGACTTGACATATGGTGGGAAGAGTTCACGAATTATTGCCAGGGCGTCTGAAATACGCATATTGTAGACTGCAGTCTGTAGCGTGCGGTTCCAGGAGGCAGTGATATCGATGCCGTAGATACCACCCATGCCATACGGTAGTTGAAGGTAGGGGATCTCGCCAGGATGGTCTAGCGCAAGAACGGTGTAGCCTTGGGAGGCAAGCTCAGAGGACAAAACATTATACATTATTGCGTTGACTCCGCCGCCGGGAGAGAGTATCACGGTCGGCTGTTGCGATGTGCCATACGCTGTATTGTTCAATAGCGGTGCTTGCCATTGATTCCAAGTTGTCAAACTCTCGAGCGAGCCGTTGGGGAACTGGAGAGCCGAGCCCCAGATGTTCGCGGTGGTGGGATCGAGGTAAGGGGCGGTTTTATTCGGTGATGGTATGGAGAGCGTAGGGTAATAGATTGTCGCGAGAAGCATGGAGGACGCGTTGCGGGGAGCGACAGGGTCGTCGGGTGTGGTGTGATTGAAGACATGTTGGATGATACCGACTTCATAGGGGCCATGAGGCGGTGGGAAACGCTCTGCAGCACAGATGAGTGAATTCAATAGAATGAGAAGTAGGAGAAGCATGACGATGCGATTGACGCGAAGCTTCACCGGGTCAGCATGTTCAGAGCTGCGATTATAATGTTAGATTGCACGGACGGGAGCGCCGGTAGCCATTGGTCCACCATGGTGAAGTAGGAGGGATGTTGATCCTCCCTAAGCTTACGAGGGTTTTCGCACTACAAGTGCATGGTTAAGACCAGTGTAGTTGCGGTAAGCCTTTCTATTACCCCTGAAC
>AJFK01000421.1:0-12471 GCA_000467715.1 Hysterium pulicare CBS 123377
AAAATTAATTATATAATTTTAATTTTAATTAATTAAATTATAAATAGTTTATATAAATTAATTTAAATTTAAATTTATTTACTTAAGTATTTTTTCTTAAAATATAAAAGAAACTTTATAATTTAAATTTAAAGAAGTTTATATTTAGTTTCCTTTTAAGATAATAAAATTTATAGTTACAATAGTATATATAGGTAGTAGAGTAGAATGCTTAACTTGAAGGTAGTATATTCTCCCTCAGAAAAAGAAGGACTTCTCCGTACATGGATCTGGTCCAACTCAAGCAGCCGCTGCTCTCTCGTCATCTAGATACGTTATTATAGTACTCATAATGCTGTTGTCGTCCATGTGGGTACCATTCACGCTGTGAATTGCACCTATTTCATAGCTCTCATGGAACGGTAGGTCCCACTTGATACCATCGTGAATATCCACCTTGCTCATACCTGAAATTCCCATGTCATAATCCAATAAGTCATCATCCCCTTCCTCTTCAGTAAATACGTCACAGTCATAAGAGCTGTGGTAAGCAGACGGGCCTTCTTGGATATTGTGATTTCGGTCCATGTCAAAACTGCAATGGCTTTGGGGCTGGATTTCATTTCGAAAATCATCCTCGTTAGGTTGATCTTCGTGACCACCGATCCAAAATTGGCCACCTTGGAGGGCATCCCTCTCTGTGATCATCTCAGCAATCCGGTCCTCCGTGAGTGAATGCATAGATGCGAGATGAAGCCTTAGATCATATTCTCGCATGAAACGGTGTATGCATCCTTGCACAAGGCACGAGATATTTCGGCCGCTGTCCTCGTATCCGACTCCTGTCAGCATAGAGAGCATCGTTGGCCCTAACTCCCTCTTAGAATACGCACTGACGCGTTTGGCCTTCTTCCGCATTTCCTTGCGATTCTTGCCGAGTTTCAAATGCTGCGTGCGAATATGCCCTTCCAAAGTACTTTTTACGGCGAAAGCTTGCCCACATGCCCCTTCACCATTCCAGGCGCTGACTTCGGCAATACTGGAGTCGCCCAAGTTGAATTGGCCACAAATGAAACGCTTAACTTTATTATGCACAGATTGAATATGTACGCTCAAATTTCCATGCTTGGTAAAGGTCCGGTCACAGCCAGGATTTGGACAGGGGAAAAGGCGAATTCCACCAGGCGGCGCTTCATGTGCAATCTCAACGTGTGCTTTGAGCGTAGCTTTTGTAGCGCACTTTAGGCCACAATGAGTACAGATCGGAGGATGCGCCTCGGTGATGTGAGCTTGTAGGGCAGGGTACGTGGGAAAGCCAATGGCCTCAGTAGGTGGCAGGAGTATCCCTTCTTCTTCATTGGCGGAACCATCTGCGAGTACACAAATAGTACAGAAGTACCGGTTACCTCCGTGGGCTGAGCCGATATGTCTGTTGAGATTGGCTTCGGTATTGTAGGCTGATGTGCACCGCTGGCCGGTTACCTCGTCGATATACGTGCACGGGAAAGCCTTAACATCCAAATGCTTCGTTTTGACATGTGCCTGGAGCGTGCTGTGTTTTCGGAAGGTCTCATTGCACGGCGGGTAATCTCTACAACGAAATCGTTCCTTCGCTTCATGAGTCTTTTTGTGTTCACGTAGCCGTTGACCTGTGCTGAACGACTTCCCACACCCTTCCCAATCGCAATCAAACTCAGGTCCATTATGGTGGTGTGCAGACGCAATATGTCGCTCGAGGTGGTCTTTGCGCGAGAACGTCTTGTCGCATTCATCATACGAGCATGCGTACGGTCGTTCCTTTGTGTGTGTGCGAATATGGATTTCCAAACGACATGGTCGATTGAACCGCTTGCCACAGGTTTCGTATGGACAGATACAGTTCCAGAGTCGATTGGCTTCGCTAGGGGCTCTGGGAGTACCCGCTAGAGTGAAGGCCGCTCTTGGATCATCGATCTCTCCCCCTGAAACGAAAGCCGTTAAGTCTTCTGAAGATTGGGGTGCATAATAAGAGTCCTCGAGCTCTACTAAGAAGGGTCAGACGGTCATGGTGGCTCCATTATTGAGAACAACCAACCTCGCTGAACTTTTTTGGTTGGAGAGGCTGAGCAATCTTGCTCTAGTGTTCTCTTTCTACTCGTTTCTCGAGGCATTCTTGACAGATATATGGCTCCAGAAAGACATGGACTTGAGAGGACAGTGACGAGTTACAGAGGTGGCGTGCAGGTGGGAATATGGATGAGAAGAAGTACCCGAGAGGCTGCACCCCCGAAGTCGTAAATTTTGGACGCCAAGATTTCGCTCGTGCACGTGATCAGAAAACGCCGGATCGGCAAAAGTGCATTATTTCTTTAGGCCTGCTGGTTGCGGCTGTCTTTCAACACCCCAACTTGTCAAACAATTGTGCACTTCGACACCCCAGTTTTGAGTCTGATACAATTATATTCGATTACCCGACCGAAACATGTCTGATTACGGTGGCGACGACGATGCCGGGGATGTTGGCCATTTCGAGTATGTATTTTCGATCTATAGTTGCTGAGTCTTGTCTTTGGTACAACCTGAGTTCGAAGTACTGATTGTTTTTCGTATAATGGCAGGGAGAATGTTGAGGAGGCAGACTTCAGTGACGAAAATGCGGAACCTGACATTTACGAGGATGATGATCATGCAAGACAGGAAAACGTCACAGCAGAGGACCCCGATGCGATGGAGCACGACAATCGAAACAATGTCATTGTGGGAGGTGACCCGAGTGCTGCAGCTGCGGCTAAGACCGAGCAAAAGAACACGGTCAAGAACATGAAAGAGAAAAGAGTGCCAAATGACAAGCGTACAACGACACCCTACATGACCAAGTACGAAAGGGCACGAGTTCTGGGCACACGGGCTCTGCAGATTAGGTTTGTGTTCTACCGATTACCCCGAGGGACCACTGGCGTAGTTTGGCTCATGATAACGGAAATTTGCTAATGGAACTGAATAGCGGGAATGCTCCAGTGTTAATTGACGTCGAGGGCATGACGGACCCTCTTCAGATTGCCATTAAAGAATTGCGGGAGAAGAAAATTCCTTTGGTGGTGCGGAGATATCTTCCAGATGGATGGTGAGGGCGACAGCACTCTGCTCACGTAATGCACTAATAACAATCTACAGGTACGAGGACTGGACGTGCGAAGAGTTGTTATGAAATATGGCCATATTCACTTGCATTGTTGGAGTTACAGCGGACGCCAATGCGGCCTGGGCGGCGAGAAGGAGTTTCTGCGGCTTTCCAGACCTTTAATATTTTGCATAGCATACACTGGAGATTAGCGACGACCACGTGTTACTATTAACATAATTTCAAAATGGTCAGGCCTCAACCCGAATGCGGCGGGATACATATCTCCTTTCAGAATCAATGTGGGGCAAACGATCAGCACAAGTTGCCCCGCCTGCCCGCATATGAGAACGTCACCGGAAACAAAAACCGCTGTTGGGCTTTTTCACAAATTTCCTCATCCCTTTTCCTCCTGCGAACATTTCATCTCATATCGCCGTGTCTACAGTCACCATGGGTTTTCAAACTACGGCTACAATTGCCTCCTTTGGAGGTAAATTGTTGAAGCTATCCCACAAAGCATCAAGCACAAATTGTGACATGGCTCTCAATCTATACCTACCTCCCCAAGCTTATCAACCGAATGCAAAAGTCCCGGTCCTCTTCTATCTCTCCGGATTGACTTGCACAGGTGACAACTGCTCGGAAAAAGGGTTCTTCCAGCACGGGGCGAGCCAAAAGGGCATTGCGATTGTTTACCCGGATACAAGCCCAAGTACGTCGCATTGCACAAACACTGGAGGACTAGACTAATATAATAACCAGGGGGTTTGAATATCCAAGGTGAAGACGATGCTTACGACTTCGGATCCGGTGCTGGATTTTATGTCGACGCCACGAAAGACCCGTGGGCAAACGGTTACAACATGTACACCTACATCACCGAGGAACTGCCTGAAACGCTTTTCTCTTTGTTTGAACAGCTGGATTCTAGTCGAGTCAGCATTACAGGACATAGTATGGGAGGTCATGGAGCCTTGACGCTTGTGCGTGCATGTTAACACTATCGATGCAGACAGCAGGAGCTGACGAGTTGCTTTAAAAGTTTCTAAAGAATCCAGGGAAATACAAGTCCGTCTCGGCTTTCGCCCCCATCGCGAATCCCATTAATTGCCCGTGGGGTCAAAAGGCCTTCAAGGGATATTTCGGCGAGGACCAACAACAGAGATGGAAAGAACACGATGCAACAGAGCTTGTGAAGCAATGGAAGGGGCCATTAGAGATGCTCATCGACGTAGTATGTCTCCAAGTAACACGACGGCATAACGTAACGTACATTTAACGATTGTAAAACAGGGCACTGGCGACAACTTCTACAAGCAAGGGCAGCTTCTCCCAGAAAATTTTATGAAGGCTGCGAAGGAAGCTGGGAATGACAGAGGCATCAGTCTTCGAATGCAGCCCGACTATGACCATAGCTACTTCTTCATGGCAACGTTCGCCGACGAGCACGTTGCATATGCTGCGAAACACCTTGGGGTATAGTAAGTGTTGTGAACATCGATGCAGGACTATATGCTCATCAACTCACTACGATAGAAGCGATTCAGCCTGTCAAGGGAAGTTGTAAGCTAGATGCTCGGTCGACCTTTCTCGGTCCAACACCCGGGTGTCCGACGATTGCAGTGATGCTTAATCGGCATGCAAGCAATCTGCACCAAAACATGCCTAGGTTATATGTAATCGCAATTCTAAATTCGCAAATAAAGGCACTCTCACCAGTCATTGTAGAGTAGGCATAATTTTTGGGTGACTATAATGAGAGGACAATGATAGACGTGAAGCTTTGTTGATAGGTGGCTGCTGTTTGCGTGACGGAAAGCACAAACCCTGGCACGCGGCTATGTAAGCCCACCTTACCCTACGTACTAAGTACCTAAGTATGTAAGCCGAACGGTTGAAAACATCCCACTTCGCCGGAGCATCGCCGAGATCGCCCACAACAAAGAATTGAAGTGGCTCCCGCTCCCCAAGTCGCCAATCCCAGTAGACAAGCCCAAGACGTCCTTTTTGTATTGATGAGTAGTGAAAGGTGCGCTGTAGGTGAAACTTCACTCTATGCGCTCTTCACCGCCAATAACGTGTCCTTATATAGCCCTACTGCCCAATGACTCGGCAGTACGAAACGCGTCCAACCTCCTCAAGAACTCTCCTCACAACCGCTCTTCTCTGCGTCTTAATGAGAGACATCAGCCCGCTGCTCTCCGCTCCGTGAGTTCCACCTTGTGCTCGGCGGAGACGCTAGTGTACCATGGAGGCCCAAGTACGTTCCAGACGACTCACGTATCAGTGTGTACACTGTTGTCTACCACCGCAGTTTGCTAACATTATGACGCCCTTAGCAGGTCGAAAATGCCATCGAGATTGCCTGGAATCCTACTGCCGACCAGAATCTAAGATCCCAAGCTTTAGAGTTTCTGAATCAACTCCGGGCTGAAGGGTCAGCCTGGCAGGTGTGCCTGGCTTTGTTCATCCGAGACCCTCGTCCCATTGAAGTAGTCCGCCATTTCTCGCTCGAAGTGGTCAATAGTGCGGTCCAAGAGCATCGGCTGGACTGCCAGAGCCTGGCTTACATCAAGGACAATCTCATGGCTTACATACGGCAGCTATATACCTCCGGATCTCGCCAAGATAGGGTAGACACGGCGCACATCCAGAACAAACTCTCGCAAACCATAACATACCTATTTACATCTCTATACTCCTCCGAATGGAAAACATTCTTTGATGATTTTCTAGCACTTGCTGGTGATGAAGCGGCTATTGGGACTGTCAATGTGGCTGGAACTATTCTATACCTCCGGATACTCGGGCAAGTGCACGACGAGATTGCCGATGTTCTGGTCCCAAGATCCTCCGATGAACAAAAGCGGAATACAGAACTCAAAGATCATGTGCGGGTAAGGGATGCCCAGAAAATTGCGCTATCCTGGCAAGAAATTCTCGCAAAATGGAGGCAGACCGACTTGACGATTGTCGAGATGTGCCTAAAAACAGTTAGCCGCTGGGTTAGCTGGATCGACATATCACTTGTAGTCAACGAAGGAATGCTTACCAACTTCCTCCAAATAGCGGGTCAGCAAGGCGTTTCATCCCCAGAGAGCCCTGAAGGAAAGGTCCGGGATGCTGCCATTGACACCTTCACAGAAATTGTTGGGAAGAAGATGAAACCGCCAGACAAGATTGAACTGATCCTGTTCCTCAATCTTGGAAACGTTGTAGGACAGTTAATCAACAGTCCCGCCCTTTCTGACCTCAGATCTACTCCGAACTATGACACTGATCTCGCGGAGACGGTTGCAAAGCTAGTCAACAGCACACTCTTTGATATTGTGAAAGTTTTGGACAATGATGCGGTGGATGCTCAGACGCGGCAACGCGCTGACAGTTTTGCTCAGACATTTATTCCCTACTTACTCCGTTTCTTTGCGGACGAATACGATGAAATCTGTTCGACCGTTATCCCGTCCCTCACCGACCTTCTTACGTTTTTCAGGAAGCTGAAAAAATCGACGGGTGCTTTGCCTGCTCAATACTCTAGCATGCTCCCCCCTCTCTTAGAAGCAATTATCAGCAAGATGAAATATGACGAGACTGCTTCTTGGGGAGAAGAAGACGAACAAACCGACGAAGCTGAGTTTCAAGAACTCCGAAAACGGCTCCACGTGCTGCAACAAACTATTGCTGCTACAGATGAGTCGCTATATATTGAGACGCTTAGTCGCGTAATTGGCGAGACTTTCACACGGCTCTCAACGAACGATGTTTCTTTGAACTGGCGAGATCTCGACCTCGCGCTTCATGAGATGTACCTTTTCGGGGAACTGGCAGTGAAAAATCAAGGCCTTTATCAGAAGCGAGAACCTTCGTCTATTGCAGCGAATCGGCTCCTCGACATGATGTCGCGCATGGTGGAGTCCAGTCCGTGCATTGCCTCATTCTCACGGCATGAGCTAATGATAAATCCAGGTCTCGCATCTTACCCGCACCCTTCCATACAGCTTCAGTACATGGAAATCTGTGTTCGATACTATCAATTCTTCGAACACAATCCGCATCTAGTACCAAAAGCACTAGAAAACTTCGTCCATCTAACTCATCACGATCATATTAAAGTTCGAACAAGGTCTTGGTATCTTTTCCTACGCTTCGTGCGGCCTCTTCGAGCGCAGATTGGGAACGTGTCCCAGAGTCTAATACAAGCAATCGGAGACCTCCTTAAGGTCAAAGCCGAACTGCCGGACGACTCCGGCGATGACGATATGTCCTCCGATGAGGACGATCAATCAGCCGATGCGCTCTTCAATGCTCAGCTGTATTTATTTGAAGCTATTGGCTGCATTTCATCAACATCTACAGTTACGCAGGAGAACAAGAAACTATACGCTCAGACGGTCATGAGTCCGTTGTTCGCCAACATGGAGCAGACCCTTGGGCATGCTAAGAGTGGTGATGAGCGGGCCCTCCTACAGGTACATCACATTATTATGGCACTTGGTACGCTTGCACGTGGCTTCTCGGATTGGGTCCCTACGACTGCAGATACGCCACCACCTGTGGAAGTCTCGGAAGAATTCGGAAAGGCTGCGGAAGCTGTTCTCGTTGCGTTGGAGTCTCTAAATTCATCAATGGAGATTCGAACCGCTGCTCGATTTGCTTTTTCCCGAATGATTGCTGTCCTGGGTTCACACCTGCTACAGCAGCTTCCTCGTTGGATCGACGGACTCCTGTCTCTCTCTTCTTCGATGGATGAAATGGCGATGTTCTTAAAAGTGCTTGACCAAGTCATTTACGCCTTTAAGGCCGAGATATATGGTATCTTAGATACCCTACTAACACCCCTTTTGCAGCGTATCTTCAATGCCCTTGCCGAGCCTACATCAGGCACGGATGACGAGATTCAACTAGCTGAGCTGCGGCGGGAATATCTCAATTTCATCTTGATACTCCTCAACCACGACCTTGGGTCAGTCCTGATCAGTAACGGTAAGCCATGCTACTAAGATTCTCTGCCCTGCCATATGGCGATCTGTTTCTAATGCACAACAGCGAACCAATCAACTTTTGACATGATCATCACGTCTCTGGATTCTTTTGCACGTGATACATCCGACTATCCTAATGCCCGTCTTGCAGTATCCGTTCTCATTCGCATGACATCGGTCTGGGGTGGTTGCGACACAACCTCACAGTCCAACTCCGACAACTCAGATCCCACTTCTCCTGTCACTACCAATTCCCTTCTTCCTGGATTTGATAGTTTTGCCGTGACACGCTTCTCGCCTCTTGCTTGGTCCATTCCTGCATCTCCCGGTTTCAATGCAAAAGATCCTCAGGCGAGGCAAGTACTGCAAGAGGTTGCCAGTCTACAAGCAGAAATTCTGAAGAAAGTAGGGGCACCCTTCTTAGAAAGGTTACGTGAGGAATTGAGAGGGATGGGGGCTGGTGATCAAGCCGTGGAGGACTATTCAAGCTCGCTTGTGCGTGCGGTTGAGAAACCAGAGAAGCTAAAGGAGTGGAAAAACTTTTTCGCGAATTTCGTCGGCCGTGGCGGTATGTGACCGAAAAGGGGAGTTTTCTCCAGTTGGCGATTTGGCTGATAATCTCCCTGTGAAGATATGCGGTGTTCGAGACTACTGATGAAGCGTCGGGACGGCTTGCGTGCATGCATCGGTGCCAGGATAGCATCTTTGAGTAGGGAAGTGATGGAGCCCTACATAGGTATGTCGCATATTGTTATGTAGAGGCTATGTCATGAATAGCAACCATATCCAACAGCACATAAGGATGCTTGCTCAGAATGCGTGATTAAACTGGTGGATTACTGGGGTAGTGCCCCGATCAATGCTAGCGGACAGTTTGACCATGCGTAGTATTATTAGCTTTCTTCTCAAAGTTAGTAACTTTAGTTTCTGGTTGGGGATGTGGCCCAAACGCGGAGGACTTTTGGGCGTAGGTAGCGCCTGTCGTTCCTATCGAGCGCCGGTGATCGTTGTGGTCTGCATGGTGTGACTCGTCGGTACAGTAAATCCATTCCTAACCCCTCTGCAATGCTATAGACATACCACCATCCCATGACGAACCCGTCCATCCTAATGTCGTCTGCTATCCGTCTATGACAATTAGTCCACCAGCTATGCCATATGTAGCATATGTAATCCACGTATCCAAATCAACCAAAAACAGCTATCATGCCGTATCACCCCCATCCCGAAACAAGTGAATTTTTTTACAGGCATAGTCCTTCAGATATCCGCCGAAGCGATGTCTTCTCTAAATTCGGGCGGAAGAACCTTGATAAGTGCGCCGGTGGGTATTTTAATACAGGTAACCTTTAGGTCTTCATAAAGTAGAGAAAGCCATGACTGATCGAAATGCAGCTCGCAGAGCAACGGCTCTGGGGCAAGAATTGAAACAAGGCGTTACGTCGTATCATTTGTAAAGTATCCACGCTCTTATGCTTGAGGCGCCCACACCACAACTCCCGGTCCCCCAAAGCTGGGGTCGGTCTTCGTTCCCTTCGTCGCCTTGAACCTGAGTAGATTCCTCTGCGGGACTTTTTCCAGACCCGCACGACATTCGGTACAGATCCGCAAACAACACCAACTACAACACCAGAAACTATTTTCTTTGTCATCTCTATAGCAGAGCATGCATGCAGTTGGTGCGAAGCGATTAGAGGAGCGGTGAAAGCGTGCATGATTATGATAGCAGTCTGTGTGTACCGGTCTGATCGCAGGAGCGGTACAGGCGTGAGGGCGACAGGAATTGAGAGTGTCGGCGACAGAGAGGCGTTTGGATTTCGCAAAAGTTTCTTCTGTCGATGGCTTATTCATGTGCGAACCAGAGCTTTCGGTTTTACTATTGGCTCGGTTCCCTCGCGGGTTCGAGGGTAGGCCTGGATTCAAGGACACAGGAGTAGCAACCGGAGACGGTGTAGGCGACGGTGTGATAGTATTCAGATACGCTCTTGCGTTCTGGAACCCTGAAGAGGCCTACGCAGTTCAGCGTCAGCTGGATTCTCAACGAAGGACGCGATCAACGTGAGCAAGGGCTCTGCAAGCTGTGTAGCTGCGGCTTCAATTGCCACAATCAACAAGCGTATAGGGCTACAGGTGCGGCTGTGCTTCATGCGGACTCGCTCGTGGGGTGAAAGACGTACTTTGAAGATGTCGAAGCCTGTGCTGCTTTTGCCCCTGTAGTGTTTTGATGGAGGTAGCTGTGAATCTCCGGTGTCAATGCTAGGCTCTCGGGGCCAGACACCGTACTTTGAGGGAGACTCTGCAGGTACTGGCGACGGCGAAGGGAGAACAGGTGATTTCAGCTCGCCGGGTGTGGGCGGTGTTTCGATCGTAAGGTTGGTCTCAGGTGTAGATGGACGATCCTTGGAGGTAGATTTTGTTGGAGCAGTCTCTTCTGATAGCTCGGTGGTATCGGAGTTTAGTTGCTCATTTGTGATAGAGGGAGCTGTTGCCAACGGTGATGCTTCAAGGGCGGGATCTTTCTGCTCAGACGTGACGGTAGTTACTGGTTTAAGACCGGCCCTTCGGCCGCGTGATAAGTCTGCGAGGGTAGCATATTGCTTTTTCCCGTCATTGTTGGTCGGCACAGGACGTCGTTTCACGAAGTCTTTGGGAGGAGCATCTGGCTTTTCTTGTTTTACATTGGCCGTCTTGGATGACCTGTTGCCCATTTCGGAACGGAACTGAGATTTCTCGGGGGGAGGGGGTGGAAGACCAGGCAGAGGTCTGTCAGGCAAAGGTCTCTCGGGCAGAGGGCGGTCCTGCACTGGAGCAACAGGTCCGGCTGATGTGGATTCTGGTAGAGCTGCTGTTGAACCGTTGCTGACCGTGAGCTTGAGTGATGGCGGTTTAGATGTGCGAGATATCGACCGCGAGACAATTGTCGTAGGCGAAGGTTCGCTGCTTCCATTTGTAATCGGGCTGCTTGCCTCATTGACTAACATGCGTGTAAGCTTCCACAATTCCCCGTTGCTTGTTTTGTCTTCGCTTTTCGAAAAAGTGAACTACGATGCAGAAGATGGAAACACGTGGAACTGCGAACAACATTTTCAGCTCCCATGCAGAGCTATTAACTATTCGAACAAGAACAGAACCATTTTAAACCTGGAAATCAAGGAGACCGGGGGAAAATTCACCTCTCAATTGGAATCGCATTGACAAGAGTGGTGGAAGTGGTTTGTCAATGATATTCTTAGAAGGTGTTGGCGGTGGTGGAAGCTCTTTCAATACTGGAACTGGAGACAGCGCATAAGGAGAGGTGTTGCTATCGCCTCGAAAGGATGTGCCGTAGTCATTCAAGAGAGCGCTGATTATATCATGCCGATTAGAGGGTGCTGTGGGAGCGAGTCCTGGCTGCATCATGACTGCAGTCATTGTGTGGTATGTACATATGCTGAATGCAGTAGTGAACGAGGTGCGAAAAGAGCGACACAGATTACATGGAGAAAGGGAATGATAAAAGCAACAAGCACGGAAATTTCCCAGGAGCAAGGTCATTCACGTATGTTTTCTCTCCACTTGGCCGGACAATGGTCGTCGTCTCAGACAGAGCACTTCCCCTGGCCATAAGGCTGAGCTGTCGCCATTTGGGCCAATCGAAACCCTTGGTGTTTGGGGTTCCGACAACCTCCTGCCTGTCACACCCCACTTGATGCCTGCTAGAGGCAAGCTACCCATGCAGAGAGAAAGCGAATCGTGCCGCTCCCGAGCCTGACATGGAGGACGCCGTTTGCTTGTCAACAAGGCCAACGGCCGGAAAATTTGCAGCAGCCCGAGACTACAGACAAGTCGAAGGCCGATTGAAGGGTTTATGTCGGGCAAGTCCAAGAAAGGCCAGCGATGCAGGGAGTATGGCAGTGAGGCTGGTCGCTGAATGGTCTTAGTATGACATGTTGGGGGAGCTGACTGAGCCTGTCCGACGTTTCGACCGCAGTAAGGGACGCGAAGATCTGACTATGAGGCAACACGTGACAGAGGCTACCGTTTCATCAAACTGAAAGAGGCTACGAGAGACGGGCCCGTTCTCGCGGGTCGCTCGAGTGCCCAGATCTAACTCTAGAGTATGGAGTGGCTGTTTGTTATCTCAGCGGGCTCAGTCGGCAAAACCGCGGTAGCGCAGTGCAGTGGTTTTGCCCTCTAAGAGGCTTTAGTATTATTTATTAATACAGGCTATTCTTAAGTAAAGAAAATTTTAAGCCTTTTTAAAATCTATTTTATTAATACTAGAAAGTAAAAGTTTAATTTTTAATATAATATATAGGTTTCTTTATATTTTTTTAATAATTAATTAAATTTAATAAAGGAAATATATTAGGGAAAGCTATAGGCTTCTTTAAGTAAACCTAGTAGTACCTCTATATATAGCCTATA
>AJFK01000422.1:0-11482 GCA_000467715.1 Hysterium pulicare CBS 123377
TTATATAATTATTAATATAATTAAAATAAGTTTTAAAAAATAATTAATAAAGATTTTAATATAAAGTTAACTTTTATTTTTTAAATATTCTTAATTTTTTTATTTTTTATTTTTAATATATAAAATATTAAAATAAATTATTATATTTAAACTTTATATTTACTATCTATATTTAAAAACTTATATAGTGCTTTGTAAAAGATAAAGAAAAATATAATACTTTAGTTTTAAGTTTATTGTCTAATGTTTATTGGAACAAAGGGAGTGATGCTATAAGAACACTTGGTATTTCAACTGCATATGTTTGTTTCGCGAAGCGAAAGTTCTCTACCTCGACATTCGTTCGCTGCTGTACAGCAGACGGCTTAGACTGCACACTCAGTCTTAAGAAATTTCATTCAACTAAAGCGACACGGAACAAGACCAAGCTTGAACTACGCGTAATGCTAATCCAAACATTGGTAATTCACTGACATGCCGCCAGGAAGCTGGGGAAGCCCTAATTACAATCGTTAGAGCATGTCCTCGACGAGTTTAGGACGATAGAACGTTACTATGAGGACAAGTATGCTTGAGTAGGGTTTGCATCCGACCTGCTCCTTCATTTGCTGCAGGTTGACGCACTTTACAGAAGCATCGGCCGACTGCGTCTTAAGGTTTTGCAAGCATCGCCGGTGCACCTAGCATCCATAGCCTTCTGCAGAGCATCGCCCCTCCAGCCAAAGAGATAGTCACCATGCTGGCCGTATCCGGTACTGGTAACTTTACGTTAGTACACAATATTAGGAGCGTAAGCGACGAAACAAGGGGGTTGAGAGAAAACACGGAGCGATTTTTATTTGGAGATTGAGGAGTTTAAAGGGGAGAGGGAACGGAGGAGGGACTTACGCGTCACCCATGCTATATACCAACTGCTGTGAACCATCGGTCGGCCAAATATCCTTGAACTCGCGCGTATCCCAGATAACCTCATACATGAGAAGAGGGACATGGACCTGTCGATTCAAAAGAACTGCTGCTGCGATTTGTGATCGGGCTGTCGGTGTTCTTTCCGTCCCAGCAGCGGACGCTTGTGTTAGGAGTTTATCCAGACAGCATAAGTGGAAGAAAAGAAACGGCGAAGCTTGAGGCTCACGTTGGGAAAGTGATGGTTGTGCGGATGCCGCCGCCGCACTGCTTCTTGGGCAGTGTCATCACCAGTGCAAGGCACCCCTCCAAATGGAGTTTGATCTACGTTACTGAAGCAGCGGTGGCAGAGCTGCTTCTGCTGGCCTTGCTTTGTGCGGAGCCCAGAGTCACCAACCAGCATGCGGAAGCCCCAGCAATTTTTGTAAGACTCGGTGGAGTAGTATGCGGAAGATAGCGTATTTTACAGGTTCAAAAGCTATCACTTTAGACTCCTCATCATATGGAGGGATATAGTATACAGTTACACCGCCGTTCCTTTAACCCTAGGTTCATCATCTGCGGCAGACTCTCGAACAAACCAATCTTTGCTTGGAAGTACAGGTTCGCGGTCTAATAATTGCTGAAATCTTCGGAGTACGTACAAGTCGTGCAGCTAGACTCTTTTGAATGGTCGTATGCGGCGGGATCCATATTAGCATTGAAGGAGTTTCTGCCGACAATTCGATGGAGATGGGCGGAAGGGGTCATTCCTGGCTGAACGGGAGGGTCGATGCGGACTATTACAAGCTGTGAGCAGGAGAAGCACATCATGGCTGATTCTACGAATTGTCGCGCCATGAGTCCATGCGTTGAAACCCTGGGGGCATCGTGCGCGCACAGCGCAAGCACCAGAGCGAGGGGCCTCCGCTGCATCTTGAGCGCGCTGCCAGTAATGAAGGGAGTAAAATGAGATATGATGAAGATGTCGAAAAAGAAGAAGTAAATAGGACAAGACTAGGACGGCATGCGACCTTAAAAAGTTCGCTGCAAGTAGGCCTCTCGCTGCTGAGATTATTGTTATAATAAACAACCAGACTGCTGAGGCTGAGACGGATATGTGGTACATCAAGGAGCCATCGTCGCCTATCGTGTTCTGCAATATCAACTGCCGCAAATGAGATTCTTATTCGTTGATCTTGATGAAATTTCTAGCGAATGAGATGCGTTGCCCAGATCAAGTGAGACGGAGGAACCATGAGCGAAAACGGACCATGGGAAGGGCTTGTCCATGTTCTGTTAAATCAGCAAGTCAGTAAGTCAATTGCGGTAGCATGCAACGTGTAAGTTGTTAAACGACCTGTTAGCGATACACAACCCTGATCCATGAAAACAATAACTGAAAATCAGAAGCCAGGAAGATTGCTCACGCTCCTTCATGATTTCCTTTAACCTCTACTATGGTCTCTTAATCAAGTACTTTCAACATCTCGGCGATGCTAGTAAATTTCTCCCTCACCTTACCCAGCTTCTCTCCTCTTCCCCTCTCAGCCGCGTCAATCATCTTCCAGTCCTCCCAACTTACGGTTCGAATATCACTGCCCAATAGTTGCCCTTTCACTCCTTTCCAACCCAGACCGGTACTCTTGCCATGTCCATTCTCTGAGTTTAAGAAGGGGACCTCCTGCTCCCAATCTCTCACCATGACATCGGCAGAAGCAAATGCATCGTCCATCGTGCTGGCAATCACGCCAGTCGGACCACGTTTTACCCATCCTGCACAGTACATACCAGGAATGTGATGTGCGCCAAGCTCTCCAGGGCCGCTGGATGGCCCGATGATTCGCCCGTAAGGGTCATTGGGAATTATACCAAGGCTAGAGTCGAAAGGAACATTTAGATCGGAGAGGCCGGGAAGGGCTGATGATTTGTAGCCAACAGAACGGAAAGCAAGCTGTGCAGGAAGTGTGGTGGTTCCGCTGGTGGGAATGACCTTCGCGATTTTGGAGAACGATTCCGCATGGGAAACAAAAGTGTTATTCTGGAACTCGACCGCGGACAGCCAATCCGAAGATGTTCTTGAAGGCTTCACGGTTTTCGGAGAAAGCAAGAAGGAAAGACCCCATGACTTTCTTGCTGAAGGCAGAGAGACTGCAGAGCCCTTGAGCAGGACTTGGGCACTGCGCTTTTGTACACGGGCTAATGAATTGATGTCAGATGGAAGTAACGATCTGTCGAACGACTCGAATGCTACTGAAGGGATGTTCATGAGCTCCCTAACTTCTTTGATTGTGAACGCGGCCTGTTGATCTTGTTAGCGGCGAAAAGACCTGCGATAGTCTTCCACTTTACCTGCATCGGACCTCTCCTTCCAACAACTTTTACAGACCTCACCCTACTATGTGCCAACGTCTGCAGTGCTTGCTCTGTAATGTCTGTCTTTCGTAAATTATCGACACCAGTTAGAAGGATGCGGGCGACGTCCAAGGCCACATTCCCTTGGCCGATAACCACTACGTCCTCTCCAACATCCAATTGAGGATTTAATGTTGCATACTGTGGTAAGCCATTGTACCAACCAACGAACTCACGCGCCGAGTATACGCCATTCAGATCTTCACCTGGTATTCCGAGCTTCCTGTCTTCGGAGGCACCGTAGGCAAATAGCATTGCATCGTAGTGCGGTTTGAGAGAGGCGAGGGAGACATCATGCCCAACATTGACATTGCCGATGAAATTGAATCGGGGCGAGGCAGCCACGTCTTCAAACTTCTGCTGACAATTCTGCACCATTTAGTACCGTCATTGATCAGTATGGGGAGATGCATGCCTGCTCACCTTCACCTCTGGATGATCAGGAGCAACACCAAACCGCACCAGACCGTAGGGCACGGGCAGCTGCTCGTACATATCAATAATAGCATCTTGGACATTGTTCAGCAGACGATATGCTGCATAGAAGCCAGCCGGGCCCGACCCAAGCACGGCCACCCGAAAAGGCTTCGATTTAGAGGGGGCATTGCTAAAGACTCGGCCTAAAACGGGAGACACAATGACTTTGGGCTTCCTCGGAGATTTGAAGAGCCCAGCCGCTGTCCTTCGTAGACAGTCCGAGCAAACGTAGGGCGTCCGGAGGGGGAGATGCATGGCGGAAAGTTCGGAGACGCCGGCTGATTTTCTGCCATGATTCGTTGCTCACGGCCACGTGACTATCACGAACAACAACCACACCTGGACATCATCTAACAATAGCAGGTCTAGTAATGATGATGCCTTGCTGCTGCCACGGTAATCTGGCTTCCCCAGCCTGCAGCAGGTTGCTAACGCGTTCTCCACCGGATTTCTCGAGTGGAGTGATGCGAACAAGCGATTATGGGAATGCGATGGCGTTCCATGGCAGGAAACGAGTCCGATTGTTGCTATGGGCAACGCTTCTATTTATTTGCAGCCGTCCCCCATGTCAATTCACATCCCAGGCATTCCATCCTTAACCGAAGCACTCACACGCATTGATCGGTGTTGCGTTCCTCACTCTCTTGTCGTCATCGAGAATCGCATTCATTTGCATTTCGTCAGAACCAGTGGAAGATGGGCCGCGGGCAGCCCTACCTGTACGATCCTCCTCAGAGATACTCCGCAGCCAATCCCGACGATGGCTTCAATCCAAAGGCGGTGACAATGGCGAGTCGACAACCACTGTCCAAGCCAAACTCCAAGCCCGACGGTCCTTTGATCAATTTCAACAGGCATCCGGATAGTTACCTGATCCTTCCATATGGCGACACAACCGCAAAGCCCATGAGCCCAAAGGTCAAGACCATAATCAAGTGGGTCAGATGGATTCAGCTATGCTTCAGAGTTCTACAGCTGCTTGGAGCAACAGGACTGCTGATCTGCGCGATTTGCATTCGAGGCACTCAAGTCACTGAGGGATGGATTGTACGGGTGCCGGTGAGTCTAAACTTGCCCAGTCAAAGAGACCTTGTGTCTAATCAAACAGCCTGGTGTTGACATTGTTTCTACCTTGTATGCCATATATCACCTTTTGAGGACAGCAAAAAGCCGTACTCCAGCAAGCTCGGCGAGCTATCATTTCTTTGCGTTGGTCATCGATGCTGGACTGATCCCTTTTTACGCATTCACCGCATTGCTTGCGAATCGTAACTATAATGAGCAACCTGGTACTGCCGGACGCTGGCGCACCTTCTTTCCCACGGATGAGGATACCAACAAGGTTTTAGATACCGCCTGGCTTATTGGTACTGCTGCTGGAGGTCTTCATTGCGTCTCGGTGCTCTTCGACTTGTATCTGATCGTTATATTCCGCAAGATTGCCAGACTTCCGCCGGATATGAACCCACTGGAAGACAATCTGACATCCCGTCGCAGAACCAAACACAAGCATAAGAATTCTTCCATTTCCGCCATCACAACACTCGCAGGAGAAGACAAGCGCTTGAGTGCACAAAGTACTAGCACACTATCTCTTACGAACCGCAACTCACAAGTCGATCCGCTTATGTCAAATATACCAAGTCCGGACGTGAGCAAGGTACCATTCTTTCATACTAGAACCGGCTCTGACATCAGCTACTCTCCACATAATCCGGATACTGCTCGTCATTCGCGCACGAATATGGCGCAGTCAATCTACTCGCAGCCACCCTCGGCGAGAACATCCCGAGTGGACCTACATCGTAGAGAGGATCTTCACCGTAGGGATGACAGTGACAGCGAGACGCTCAACCAACGCAAGTCCATGCTGGCAGCGCAGGCGATTCAAAGATCCAGACCAAGTTCCATGGTTGCTTCCCAGCGGAACTCATTCTTGGCGTCTCCCGGGGCAGGAAATATTGCTATAGCAGCCAGCCAAAGCCCAGTCCAAAACACAAGTCGGGAGAACCTTCAATCTGACAATTGGTTCGTGCATTCTACGCCTGACGATGACCCCTTTACCCAACGCCCATCGACGGCCAAAACTGTACCTCGTGGGAACGCCACAACAAAGGGCTACGATGCCGTTCCCGATAATGTATCTGATGAGGAAGACTTAATGCCGCAGCCGTTACGACAGCCTTTACGAATGAACCCACCTACTCCTCCTTCAGCAACAGCATCTTCGTCTCGCCCGACCAACACAACAGCGACGGCCACAGCCACCGGTAATAACGATTCCGACGACACTTCTTCTTGCCCGCAGTCCCGTCCAAATATCCAACGAACCCAAACGACGACATCCATCAGCACGAATGCCACGTTCACGTGCTCGCCCACACGCGCCTCAACCCCTAAAAGCCGCTACTACGGTGACTTAAAAGCTGCAACCCAGGGAATCCGGAACTCACCCACGGCCATCAGCTCCTATGCCAACTCTCCAGGAAACTCGCCCGCGAATTCGCCAACGAAACCGCACTATACTCAAAACAACTTTCCTAGCGCCGTGAAAGCCTACACCAAGAACGACTCACCATCAAACATTCCTTCGTACAAGCCAACCTCCTTCGCGAGCATTAGAAGGACAGGAGAAACAGCGTACACACCTGTCCATGCGCAAAGCCCGAGGGTGGTGAGTCGGACAGGGGTCGATCTGGACGGAGATTATTTCGGCGATAATAGCGCTGATGGGGATTTGGGCGTGGGGAGTGGTAGACGTCGTGAAGTGAGTGGAAAGGTTGCAGAGGAGGGGAGGGGTGGTCCTACTCGTGGAGTTGGAAGAGGTTGGGGTTTGGGAATGGGTGGAGGGCTGACATATCGGAAGGTAAGTACGGGTGTGGCATAATCGTAGCCTCTAACTCAAAAGCTTAACCACCTCCTACATGTTACGAGAAGATATAGCTTGTCCGAGGCAATACACTTATGCTGAGAAGCCTTGTTTTGAAGCCCGCCGGGGAGCTTGGATAACTCAGCTCCTTGCAAGAACCCTAATAATGGAGAGCTATGTATGTCATTTGAGGGCTACGGATTTATGTGATCCACAGGGGCATTTTTTATCTCATTCGGAATTGGAAGGATATTGGCGTTATCAGAGTATTTTTTTCTGGATGATTGGTACATATGTGGCCTGTGGGAATATATGAGGACTTGTAGATATATTCGAGTAACTGTGCATTTTATTCTCCAGAGTTTCAAATCGGGGCCATTATCTCCAAAACCAATTTGTGAGATGATATGCAAAGGTAGTGAGCATAGGAGAGACAGGCTGAAATATAAAGGATCCAAATAATCAGCCTTCAAGGTAATCTTCACACTTCCACAATCCGTGTCGTTGAGCTTCTCTTCATCATCGCCGACGCTGGCGCCTGATGTAGGTCCGTCTGGCACCTATGGAAACTATTGAGACCGGCCGATGAAAACCACGGGACACGCAGTTAAGTCGGGGTGCAAAAGAGATAGGAGGGCACTGCTATAGTTCATTTCTCACTCCACCATCTGCAAAATTGATAAACTAATAGCTCCTTCATAGTAGTTCCCTGCATTTTGAAATATTCGCTGTAGGTTTCCCCATCGCAGCGCGGTATCGGGCTGCACAGCATTGTCAAAATGTTTCCCACATTCCTTAAACCCCTTTAGTCGATCTTCGCTTTAACTGTTAGTGTGGAGTAGATTGTTCGTACACAGAGCCCACAACACTAAACCTGCCATTCATGATGATCTGCTTTCATCTCTGATTCCATTGCAATCTAGCTTGCAGGCTGGGAAAAGTGTGCAATCGGAAGCCGAGACCTGCTGGTTACTCGCAAAACGGCTGAGATAGACATCTCAGATATTAGGAGCGTTCCACGATATCCTAACTGCGTTTGGATGCTTTGCCTCCTTAAGGACAAGGGCCGTATACTATCAAACCTCGTTTTGACAACCTGTGGCGGTGATCTATACCTCTACATGGCGTAGTGAGCAACAAACGTATCGACACATTTTCACGGATTGTCGCATCAGCGTCCGCGTCGTCTCTCCGGTTCAACGGTCACCTCGACCTCATATTCCTCTTCTTCCTTAGTATAATACTTCTTGACTTCATCTTTCTCTTCCCTAGCACGTGCCGCATCCAGCATGAAACGCACAGTACCATGCTGGCCGCGAATGCCAATTGCCGATGTAGGACCTTGTCCAGGTGACGTAGTTCCTGGAGTCATGGGAGTTGCGGGGCTTGCAGGAAGTGTGCCATTTTGAGTTTTAATCCCATTCGTGTTTACAGGAGACGGTTTGGGGGCATCTGACCACTCAGTATAACGGGGAAGGTTATTTGCAGTAGATTCTTGGTTAAGCGTTATACGCATGTTGATGAAGGTCTCAAGCGAATTTAGGCTGCCTATGGCGGTGGAAGGGCGGTGATGAGTATAGAGGTCTAGTAGATCAAGCAGGGTTTCTGGAAAACCGATCAGTCTCGTCCATCAAAGTCGGCTGGAATGGAACGCTCATACCCATCACTTCAGCACGGCTTGTGCCCCACTCTTCATATTTGATGCCGTGTTCTCCAACTACACACGAAGTATCCAGATCGTGTAAGCGGACTGCAAGCTCGACGCATGCAATCGCCATCGTGGAGGTGGTTTGTTTCAAGGGTGCGAATGTGCGGTAGAGATCGAGCGACATATTGTAGGCCGTCTTGCCTACGGTATCCTTTGAGAGCCCACAGCGCTTGGAAAGCTTGATAACTAGCTTTTGGGGTTGTCGGTTGCGGAAGTCGAAGCTCGCACCCTCGAGCATGAGCCGTTCAAGGCCGATGATACTTTTCGAATGACTTTCGAAGCGGGGATCATCCGGGCTCAACTGTTCCCCAGGTGGGAGCTTCAAGTTCCAACTCGCACAGAGAATTTCCCTGCTCTTCTTCAACGTATCCTCAATCTTGCAAGCCGTGAAAAGCGCCGCCGCCGCCGCATCGACATAATTATACTCGTTGTCTGCATGCAGTAGTCGAAATTTGTGATAGTATACCACGGCCGTATTGTACGTTCGCACAGGTAGCTGCATCGACTTTCGCACATTGTCGATCCATGCGACGCCTTGCAATCTCACAGCATCCTCTTTGGCCTCGGTCATGCCAATGGCGGTGATGGATTCCTGCAATTGTTGGTCGAAGACATACGGCTTTGCCACTTCAATGAATGAGGGATGGGGGCCGACGTGTTCGTCAACTGCTATGGCTGCAGGTGCCATGGTGAAGGTTTCGATCTCCGGACAGCGAGAGTGGATGAGAGGGGAAGTGGTAGACGAAAGTTTGAGTGTAGTTTCCCGGGGGAATCTCGGCTATCACGACGTCACGTGGCCAGCAGGCCATAAGGCGAGCAGGCAAAATGATGCAACATGTCTCTGACAATGCATGGCCATTGTCTCAGTACAGGCGCTTTCTAGCTACAGGCTCCACTGTATTCCCACCCTTGATTCTCCCATTATTAAATTTGCAACCGCTGCTACATGCAAAGTTCGTCCAAGAATAGGGACCTCAAGAATAAACTCCCTAAATGCGACTAGAAACGCTCATATCAACAAGCGATGAATTACATCCACCACAGCTGAATGGACCCCAGAATGTAGATAAGCTGTGAACTATAGAGGTAAGCTATGTAAGTATTGTTGGAACCGTATACGTGAGAAAGCCTAGGCCCGCTGATTAAAGTGGGCTATGCTGCGCGTTCGGTGAAGGTGAGGAGGCAGTCGTCCTGTTCATGAGTCAGCAATGAACCTACGAGCGCCATGATGACTGTTCCTCTAGCCATCCACAGGAATAGATGAAGTGAGATGTTACATACCATGGGAAACAACGTTGCAAACACCTTGATCTCTTCGCTCTTCTCAGTAACCTGGTGTTTCCAGTCCAAAAACATACTCGCTTTGCCGACCATAAGCATCAAGTTGAGTTGAGCGTATGTCTGGCCTATGCAATAATGTGGCCCTGTACCAAAGACGAGCCAGTTCTTTGTCTGCTTTTCCGCGTCACCCGAAATCCAGCGCTCTGGATCATAGCTATCTGGGTTCGGGTACGCTTCACTATCATGCAGTGCGAGGTACGTTGTTGGGATGATCATAGAACCTAGCACTTCAGTCAATATCGATATATCAAAAGCACTACAAAATTTCAGGTTGAATTGGATGTGAAAGTGAGGGGACGTACCCTTCGGAACCGTATAGTTATCGGTAACAGGAAAAGGCTTCTTGGCAATGTATGGCACCATGATCACGGGTGGGCGATATCTCAGCGTCTCTTTCACCACAGCGCGTGTATATGTCAAACTCTCCAGGAGATCCATTGTCACAGGTGCATTCCTGTCGCCGCCGCGAACCTTGAGATTTTCTTCGCGAACGCGATCCAATATGTCGGGTCGATCAGCCATGATCTGGAAGAGCCATGTAGATGCGGAAGAGGTAGCATCCTGACTGGCGAAGAGGAAGGTCAAAAGAGTCATGGATATTTCCAAGTCTGAGAAGACGCGAATGATCATTGAAGGTTTCTCGTAGTCCTCGACATGAACGCCTGAAGCGACTTTCTTGCGATATGCTTCAGATTCGAGCATAGATGCTACCCAGCAGTCTAGAATGCATTCCTTCTTACCACCGGCGGCCATACGGACTTTACTCTTTGCGGCGCACTTGGCAAATTCATCCAAGACCATGTCTGCGGCCTTCTTGCCATACCAACTTTTGGTGAAGGGGAGAATGATTGGGAAGTTGACCAGTTCAAGCGCGGCGGTGATGAGGTAGAAGTCATCGGCAATCTTCTTCATGGCGTGGTCGGAGATATAGTGACCGACAAAGGTCCTACAGCTAACAGCACACATCAACTCTCTGAATTCTGGCATGAATGGCACGGGTCTGCCCTTGTTGTCTTCCTGAGAAATACGCAGAAACTTTTTGAAATAGGTATTGTAGACCTCCTCTTGGCCCGGGAGGTAAGACTCTAGAGCTTGGCGTGTAAAAAGACCATTGAGTCCCTTGCGATAGTCGACATGGGCTTTGCCATCGAGAAAGACCCAATTGTTCGGGCGAAGTAGTTTAAAGGCGGCATCTACAACGCAGGGCTTGACGAAGCTGGGTGAGTTGAAGACTTTGCGCGCCATATCACGAGTAGAGGCAATGACAACGAATCTGTACATTGGATGTCAGAAAGTTCCTAGGCGGTCGGGTGCATCTTCGGGAGCTACTCACTTATGGAAGACAGAAACACAGCTCAAAGGGCCAGAGAGCCATTTTTCATGATATTTTGTAAATTTGGGGTTCACGGAATCCAAAAATGGTCCAGTGAAGGGAGCCTTCCAAGCCGGTCCAACGATAGAACCTTTGTTCCAGATATATTTGACTAAGAATCCTGCAGTTAGCTTCAGGGAAGCCATTTGGGTCGTAGGAACCAACATTGATCGTAAGCTACGAGAATCAGGAACAGAGTTAGAGCGATTGTCCAGCCATTCATGTTCAATATAGATGATAGGAGGCCACCGTTGCTGAATTGGCCGACCGCATGGGCGACTTTGGCGTCTGCCGTGGGCGGGAAAAGGCTCGCGTTAACGGCCATTATAAAGGGGATGTCGAGGTATCGCGATGCCAATATGCGAAGAGGTGAAATCGAGGTGAGATCGGACTGAGGAGGGAATTTGGGAGGGGG